>OZ020288.1:7896056-8180644 GCA_963971205.1 Aethes cnicana
TCAAACCCGCAATCTCGTTGCCTCGTCCCTGTTCGGGCGCCATGTAATATGTTAGAATTTGTAGCTATGGTAATTTAGAGAATTTGGAGTAAGTTTGAGGTTAGAAATAAAAGTAACAAGTTTCCATACAAGTTTAATGTTATAAAAAGTCCTTTTCTACTTACAATAAACAGAAGATATGATTTGAAAATGTTTGTATTAGCATCCAAGGGAATTAGTAGTACTGGCCGGTGCCAGTGGCTACGTGCGGTAACAAGCCGGTTAAAATTAAATAAATAGGTGGGTTCCTTGGCAAGATTTGATCGATAACGCTCTTTTTAAAATAATTATTATAAGGTTGGTAATCGAAAGGGTTGGTAAATGGAATGGACTCAGCTGTGAAGTATGGCCCTCCGAGGCAGTAAGAGCTCGGAGCCACCGGGAAGCCGGAACCAAGCAGGGTGCAGTAGACCAGTGCAGAACAGCAGGTATGAGGCGGGCGGCAAGATAGGCCCGTACAAAACGGCTAGTACGAAACAGCCGTGACAAAGCACCGTTACAAAGCACCTCCTGTCGGAGGAAAACTGCTTTGCCTGGATGCGTTAATAGTAGATGTCAACTCCAGAGATATTGCGCCGGTAACGTCTCGGTTGAGATAGGCTTTAGAGCCTCCTGTACCTATATTGGTGTTAAATTTGGTAAACGACGACGGCGTGGTATTTAAATAATTTCGGTTTGACTGCTTGCTGAAAATAAATATCGAATTAGAACGATTTAACGGCTATTAAATAATTAATAAATTGAAGATGAAGAATTTTCGACATAAATCGTTGGATACTTACAGATTTGGAATATAATATCTTATAGGAAATAATAGGCCTCCAGCGGGCAAGAAAAGTGAAATAAGAAATGTCAAACGAGAACGAGTCTATGGTCTCCTCTCGCTGGCCATAGAGATAAATTATCTATATATTGAATGGTTCAAGTAGATTATTGATTTTAATGAAAAAGTATTTATTAAAAACGAACTAGAAAGACTGTTTTTTACTGAAAAGAATTCCTGAAACGAAATTTTGAAAAGCAATGATATAAAATGATGATGCAAACAACAACACTGAAGATAGAAGTACCATGAGATTCCGCTAGATGGCAGTCAGAACCCCATTATGACGGATTAAAATGTATTAGTACGATGAGATGCCGTTAGAGGGCAGTAGGAACCTGATTTAAAATTTATTGTAAAGAAATTTATATTACACTATTTACAAACGTAGATAAATTATGTGTAATGTAGGGCCGAGAGTGTCCTCAGTAATGTACTATTATGTACATTACAGACCTAGGGTGGTGAATTCATTAATGTCTCAGATCGCAGGTGTTTGTGGCCCAAACCGAAGATGAGGGCCATAAATATGCGATCCGGGGCTTTACGGATTACCGCCCGTGGTTTGTCTAAAGTTTTACGTCTTGCCTTGGCCAGGAAGTGAGATCCCACTTTACGGCTAAGGGTGACGTAAATATATGTTTCTCGCACGAAAATTAGAATAGTAATGAGTCGAATCAAATTTTGCGCGCGCGTTCATACTTAAGTATCGCAAATTTGGAATACCTAATATGTTCGAAAGATGAGTAATTTTTAATTTAGAGACAGTTAAAGTTGCCAGGAAGTTCCAAACGAAAGGAACTGGGTATCACCTCGTCACACCAGTCAGTATAACGCTGTTTACCTAGTACTTACAAGTCATCATCATCATTTCAGCCGAAAGATGTCCACTGCTGGACATAGGCCTCCCCCAAGGCTCGCCACTCAGACCGGTCCTGTGCTACTTGCTTCCACCGGTTTCCCGCGACCTTCACAAACTTACAAGCGCCGCGTTCCCGCGTACTTACAAGTAAGTAGTGTATTCTGTGGCGACCGCAACCACCGTCATTCAGCGCTATTTTATTAAGCTTGTTTAAAACGTGACATAACCACAGCACATCAGGAGCAGGCAGGTTAATTATAATAATGAAAATGAATAGTTCGATTGAATCGGACCACATTTTTGCGGGCATGGTAAAGTACCTAAGCACAGTATAGCTTAGCAAAAAAAAGAGCTTGAAAAAATGGTGTCGCCACTTTCGCAATTTAGATATCTTGAATGATAATTTGCAAAATCCTTTGAAAACAAAACTAAATTACTTGAAGAAAAATGAAAGTTACATGCAAACAGCTCGATAAGTAGAAGATTTGTGAAACAAGCAATGTCTTGACCAACTTTAAAAACCGGCCAAGTGCGTGTCGGGCCACGCGCAAAGTATAGGGTTCCGAAGTTGACGATGCCCACAGTACCTTTCTAAGACTTATTAGCATCTAGCTAGCCTGTGGTATGAATGACGTGCCCGCCCGACGCCCCTGCCGCTCGAGAAAAATCATCATCATAAGTTGGTCGACTATTACTCGTAAGTTTGTACAGCCTACTTAGCTGTGATAGTTTTTCTTTCAACTACGTTATATATGCCACAACCGTGATTTTTTTCAGCCATCCTAATACCGCCATTTAGCTGGGGGGGGGGGGGGGGGGGGAGGGGCACGTGACCCTAACAAAAAATAGCACTTTAAAGCTTAATATTTCACAAACGCATCACTTAATCAAAAAACCGGCCAAGTGCGAGTCGGACTCGCGCACCGAGGGTTCCGTACAAACCTGTAAGGTTTACAAAGTTCGTTCTTTACGACAATCGAGTCATAACTATGGTATTTTTATTGCAAAATGAAATCCATAACATTACAATGGGGAAAGATGGAGTAGCATAAATTTAAGACAAAGATCTTAAAAAATATATATTTTGTAATGTAACTAAAAATTTAAGGTTTTCGGAATTTTTCCTTTATGTGTGCTATAAAACGTTGCTTCATGCCAAATTTCAAGATTCTAGGTCGACTGGAAGTACCCTTTAGGTTTTGATTCCCTTGCGAGTACTTGCGAGTTTCAAAATATGCAGCTTAAATTGCTGTTTCTTTTGATTGCGTTGACATAGAAGTTTGATTTTGTTACAGCTTAAAGGTATTATAGACCTGAGTATTTGGTATGAATTTCAATTTAATACCTCTACGCGTTTATGAGTAAATGGGTAGTAAGGTTAAAATTATTAAAAAAATATATATTATGTGATGTAACTAAAAATTTATGGTTTTCGTAATTTTTCCTTTATCTATGCTATAAGACGTTGCTTCGTACCAAATTTCAAGATTCTGAGTTCACGGGAAGCACCCTGTAGGTTTTGATTCCCTTGCAAGTGTCGAAAATTTGCGGCATAAACGGCTGTATCTTTTGATTGCGTTGGCTTAGAAGTTTGATTTTTTCACAGCTTCAAGGGACAGTAGACCTGAGTAATTGATATAAATTTCAGCTTCATACCTCCACGCGTTCCTGAGAAAAAGGGTCTTGACAGACGGACGGACAGACGGACAACAAAGTGATCCTATAAGGGTTCCGTTTTTTCCTTTTGAGGTACGGAACCCTAAAAATGGTTTTAACAAACCCACAATATTTTTTTAAGACCTATTCAACGATATGCCGCACCATGGGGTACACAAGAAAAAAAAAAAACATCCCCACTTTCCGAGTAGGGGAGGTACCCTATAAAAAAATATATTTCACAATTTTATTGTACCACTTTGTCAGCGTAACTAATATGCATATTTATGCCAAATTACAGCTTTCTAGAACTAAGCGTCTTCGAGCAATAGTGCGGACAGACGGACGGACGGACGGACGGACGGACGGACGGACATGGCGAAACTATAAGGGTTCCTTGTGGACTTCGGAACCCTAAAAATTGTGTTTCCACCTGTCACCGAAACAAACTCTTTTTTGCCAGGCTATACATACATATTGTAACGTAGGTACTGCTTGACCACGTTGTGTCATTCCGATTTCCGATGTGGTGTTATTACGTGCAGCCAGCAGCAGAACCTAGACAATTGGAGCGGCCAAAATGAGCTCATAATGACTCTATTACTTCGTTTATCGCTTTGTGTGTTGGGAAATAGAGTGTGTAGTACGTATTTTCTATAACACGGTCACATTATAACCATCTGCTTCTGATGATGACAACCTTTGGAGAACCAAGGCGTGTGACAGTAACATTTCTATGCTGCCTCTAGAATGAATTCCGAATATCCAATTATATAAAATCCGACTCCTGAAGTTTCTGGCACAGAGCCATTCCAGCTTAGGCCTCAGGGTAGGCAACGCATTCAAGATCTTATGGTTTCTTAATGGGGGATCATAGGATAGGATTTCGGTGACCATGGGCCGCAGTGACCACTTACCATCAGGCGAGCTGTGCGCTCGTTTGCCTATACCATTGATATAAAAAAACTTCGATTTCGGATTCCGATAAGTGATAGACCTAATTTTGACACATATTTAATTAAATAAATAGTTTTCTTCTGATTCCGGTTCCGCCTCCGACAGGCTTTGTATGTATGCCCCGATTCCGAATTCGTTTTCTATAAAGCCTCCGTTCCATCACTAATGTGGATGTATGCAGGCTTTAATCATGCCGCCTATTTATAATCTCTTCGTCGGTGTCCGTAAAGGCGTCGGTAAGTCCAGATAACTAAGAGAAAGACCTAATTTCGAGAGGCAATCGAATTACGTCTATCTTGAAGGCGGAGTTAAAATATCGCCTCAGAATAAATCAACAGTTAGATTCGATTCATTCGTTGACGAAGAATGGGACGGTGGGAAAATGTCATAGTCGGATATAATGTGTTTAAATTTTGATTAGATTTAATTAAGCTTTTTTTCATTCAAAATAGGAGTTTTTTTTGTTTTACAGGTTATTCTACCTAGAGGCATTTGTTCATACTTATTGAACATGCTAATAATATGCATTAATTGTACCTATCTATCCCCGAGTCAAAAATATACTTACTTATACCTACTTACCTACTTACCAATAAATATTGAGTTTTATTAAGTAGGTAATTTTAAGCATTAAACGTCAAGATTTGTTATATATTAGGTAGGCAAACGCAAACAGGCACAAGGCACACAGTCCACCTGATGATAAGCGGTTACTGCGGCCCATGAACACAAGTAATAACAAGCTTTCAAATGCGTTGCCAACCCTGAGGCTTCACATGTTCTTTTTTATTTTTTAATATTTTTTCACACATTTTTCTTAAATTTATCATCTCGCCAAACTGTATACCAGTTTGTTGGCGAGCTTGCGCTAATTCTATTCAGACATGCCACGTACCTGAGAATGCCTCTGTGCCATTAATTTCACTGGCTGCCTTACTCACTTAACGGAGCACAACAGGCAAACACAGCACTGCTATTTGGCGACAGGTTAGCGAGTAAGATTTTGGTAGCTCCGGACGGACCTTCCACCTTCCGTCCACCTATCAGCAAAGCAAAGTAATAGGTACTATTCTCAAATGTGCCCATTGGCACTAAATGACGTAATAATAGGTATATCTATTCCAGCTGGAAACCAATTAAGTAATCGTTTATGTATATAGGTAGAGCAACATTTTAGCTTCCCTCTTTGGAATCCTGTCGGCGCTGCGGCACTAAAATTAAACGAGCTGTTAACTTCAGCCGACTTTGATCGGTCACATTTAACGACAACAATGACATTACTGAGCCGTTAAAAACTTAATCACAAATCGATTAGGGTCTACTTGAAGTACCTATGCTTGCACATTTGGGATTGGTAATTTTTCATTCTTGAATAACTACTACTACTACTACTTAAGTCGAAAGTCTTCGACCAGTGTGTGTTGCCAGTGATGACTTATGGTTCTGAGACGTGGGCGCTTACGATGGGCCTCATAAGAAGGCTCAAAGTCACTCAGAGGGCAATGGAGAGGGCTATGCTCGGGGTTTCTCTGCGTGATAGAATCAGAAATGAGGATATCCGCAGTAGAACTAGGGTCACCGACATAGCCCGAAGAATTGCGAGCCTTAAGTGGCAGTGGGCGGGGCACATTGCTCGCAGGACTGATGGCCGATGGGGCCGGAAAGTTCTCGAGTGGCGCCCGCGAACCGGGAGACGAGCTGTCGGTAGGACTCCAACAAGATGGAGCGACGACCTCGTGAAGGTCGCGGGAAACCGGTGGAAGCAAGTAGCACAGGACCGGTCTGAGTGGCGAGCCTTGGGGGAGGCCTATGTCCAGCAGTGGACGTCTTTCGGCTGAAATGATGATGATGATGATGACTACTACTACAGCCTATTCGCGTCCCACTGCTGGGCACAGGCCTCCTCTCGTCACGAAAGGGCTTGGGCTAATAGTCCTCACGCGGGCCCAGTGCGGATTGGGAACTTCACACACATCTTTGAATTACTTCGCAGATGCGTGCAGGTTTCCTCACGATGTTTTCCTTCACCGAAAAGCTCAGTGGTGAATTCAATGAATTTCGCACATAAGTAAACTTAGAGGTGCGAGCCGGAATCGAACCCCCGACCCTCTGCATGAGAGGCGGTAGGTCGAACCACTAGGCCACCACGGTTTCTCGAATAAACTTTGCTTAAAATAATGCTAACCTTTAAATTAAAACGACATAATATTTATTAGATAAATTAGTCTAGTCAAAACTAGGCCCATAATCCTGACCATCTCGAGATGTTATAAACCGATCTGACAATAATGGCTAGGTTAAAATGTTGCGTTGGGAGGAGAGTTTCAACTCTGAACATCGACTACGCGAATCAACACAGTATTTCACATGACAAAGAAAACAAAGTAAAAGCGTTTCGAAAGTCTGCAGCGATGAAAAATGTTCAACATGAGTGGCAGAATTCGAAACATCTCACCCCAATAAACTGAGATAACGTCGCTTGGGCGGGCGGTGTGCCTTGGCAGAGACCCAAGTTTTGTACCTGACCACTTCAATGCCTGCGGATGCCTTATAATAGAGTCTGTTGAGTTACTCGGTTACTACATTAGTCATTTGAACTTGGGGGATGGCATCCTAATTTTAATAATTAGTCAATATTTTTTACAGACTCTAAATAGACTGGAAGATAAGTGACAGAAAATTCAGAACCATTTACCAATATGGCGACCCTACAGGGGTCTAATTTAAGTAATGACGAAACGCGCCGGTCTTGATTATACAGAATAATATTTTGACCGTCTCAAAATATGTACTTGAAAAGGTAATTATTTTAGAAAGTCAGGTTTTTGACGTCTTAGGTATTACGAGTATAAATTGATAAACGCCGGCTGCGCCCAAGAAAAACACGACGCAATAGTAGCGTTATAGCGTTACGTGGCGTTGTAGCGTTACGTGACGTTATCACGTATAAAATTATCGTCCGTAAACCGACTTTACAGATAACCTATTTTTTGATATTGTTATAAAAAAACCTGACTGCATACAAAGTTTTGATATGCTCATTGATTGCTGTGCAGTGCCTCTCTCAAAATTAAGACAAATCAAGCTAAAATCAATCAAGCTGTTTAGGCTACAGAGCGTGCCAAAAAATATACTTGCTTACATAATAATTCCTTCTATCGAAAACGGAATATTAAAACACTTTCACTGGACGAAGACAAAAGCGTAATAAATAACACTCAAGAGCATAGACAAGAACATTATAGAGTAAGAACACATTAGCCGAAACGAGACCAAGTACCTATTTTAAACTTTATGAGCCTGTCTTGGTCTTGTTTCACAGACACAAATTATGAAAAATAGCTCATTAAATTAGTTTCATACACAAACTTAACGTGCATTCCTACGGCGGAGAGGTTCTGTAATAACGAATAACTTACCATCTACTTAAAGTTTATTGGCAGACTGAAATATAAACGATTTTTCTTTTTCTAAAACGTTCCTCGTACGTATTTTAAGTCTAAGGCGTACTTCAGTAAAATACGAGACCGAAGCGAAGTAACCCGACTCTACTTACACTCTAAAGGAATGAGCGGAAGACCATTGGACCGAACTACCGAAGAACAATGAGCTGTATTCCTTTAGAAAACAAGGACTTTTGATACTGTACACCCTAACAGTACTATTACTCGCGCCTTTACCCTGTTACAATGCACGGCTAGAAATAACAAGCGTTAAGTAAAATGCAGTAAGATGCTATTCCTTACAAGTAATATGCCATTGTTAATTTAACTGCTTTGGTGAGAACATTCCAAAGGTTCTGGTGACACATTTAGAGGGGGTTGGCAGTTCGGATCTAGATATACATGGTGGGTCAGAAAATATGGCAAATAATTAACCCACAGTATCGGCTATCGATTCTAAGTAATTGTATAGGTCTTTAATTTTTTTCGAGTTGGTAAAAAAAAATATTTTGTATAGGATTCAGGCGTCGCTCACACAAATCCCATATAAAATTATTTTTTTTGGAACTCAAAAAAAATTAAAGACCTATGCAATGTACTTAGAATCGATAGCCGATACGGTGGGTTAATTATTTGTCATATTTTCTGACCCACCGTGTATAGGTTGACCTAAGTAGAAAAACTTGCGTGAAAGACGATATGCGCATAGAGTAAGTTTACAAGGACATCACATGACAGCTGATACGATTGAATGGAGTAAGAAAACATGTTGTGCCGATCCCTTATTACATGGCAAAGGCAAGAAAATAAATTGTTTGGAGATTTTATAAACCTGGTAAAATAGTAGGTAGTGCTCGCACTATTGTGTTCCGGTAAAATCTTATGATTCCTTATGTATAGGCCACCTGACCGACTACTCATCACTAGGTGGTCTGTATGCTTGTTTTCCATACAAGGCTATGCTATTGCTAGGACAATAATTGCAAAATAGATATTTTCTACCGATATTTATTTTGGTGGAGCCAGATTTACCAGCATAGTGGCAACATGTACTCCCAGCGTCTGATTCTAGAGCACTCAAAATAAGGCAGAGGCCCTCCCGGTCGATTAATCCTGATTATGTGACGTCACAGCGCGCTACCGGTCGCCAGAGTAAAGTCCCAACGGAGATTCGTGACGTGACATAGCCAAATTCATAGCAGTTTAAAATACTTACGCTGTCCCTAAACAAATTCTTCAGAAAAATCGTGGATAATATAAACCTCTGTAAAAAAACGGTTAACTAAAAAAATCTGTTGGTGGAACCACTATTTATTTATTTATTTAAACTCTTTATTGCACAAACAAAAAAAATGCAGTGTACAAAAGGCGGACTTAAGGTGAGTAGTGAGGCAAAAATGCAAATTCGAGGTGTTTTTGTAACCATTTTTCTATAATTGTAACAAGTTGTCATCTGCAAAGTTTACGAATATGGAACACAAATATAGTCAATTAGTGTTTCTGGTATTTTATATCGTCTTATATGTAATGATTTGTACTATGGATGTCATTTAAGAAATCCTTAATCCTCCTATATGTAACCATTTATTTCCGCTTAGGAAAAAATCTACGTTGACAAATTTTTTGCAAGTACTTTTCAGAATTTTATCTAGGGCTTGACCTTCTAACTTATATGATAAATAGCTTTTAGACGAAAAACCTATGTCTTCCTTAGTGTATAATCACAAGTATCACCACACACATTTGCTGCGCTTGTTATGGTAGGCGTTTTGTTGAATTATGCGGCGTTTTTTTATATTTTTAAATATTTTTATTTATTGATTAAAAAATATCTAAACTATCATGTTTACTAAAGAAAGAAGGATAAAAGTTCGTTTCATAAATTTGACTTTTATATTGGATTTGAAGTAGTGTTATTTTTCTATAAATTCATTGCATTAAACATAAAGTTGTGGTTGAGAACAAGGCGACGTTGCGAGTTTCGGCACTCGTGTTGTTTACCTCGCGGTCGCGCGCGCTGTTGCCAGCTAGGTAGGTATCCCGAACTCGATCAGAGGACGCACAGCATGGTCGGCCTGCCGGCCGGCACTCGGAAATGAGTGAATAGCGAGTGAGTAACTAGCGAGAGAGTAAGTCGAGTGGAGTGATTTGTCTCGAGGATTTGCATTTTATTGTTGTTATAGATACTTATTTGTTAAGTTTGTTTTGTTACTCCGTAATAGTGTTCTTGTTATAATAATGTTATTGTTACCTAGTGTTAAAATGGGTAATAAAAAGGGGAGAAGATCACACTGCTCTATAAAGTTGATACGAAAGCGACAAGGGCGAACCGCTTATTACCTCAAGAAAGTCGCTGAAAAGTAGGGTCGCTTCGCCTGTTTGCGTCCACTTACTGGAGTTGGCAAGTTTGAAGGTGAAAATAAAAATGTTCTAATTGAAATTTTGATTATAAAAGGGATGTAATGTATGATGATATAGTCCTTTTCAATATAACTTATAGTTTTGGTCGAAACATCTGGTAGTTTTCAAAAAAACGACACAAATAGGCAAATTAGGCGATTTACCCAGTTTGCGTCCACTTAATCCAGATTGCGTCCACCTATGGACCAATTCGCGTCCACCAACTTAGAAAAGGAATCTGAATTGATGTTTTTATAGTAACTAGCTTTTTGTCAAACATGCTCGGTAATGTTCGTGTTACTTTCAAAAAAAGAAGACGCCAGGCTGTCCATTGCCGGCCTTGGCCAGCAAAAACATTATTGTCGTGTGTGTTTTTTTTTAATTCGCTTGCTATTTGAGACACCTCTGTAGATCAACTGACAAATCAATGGAGGTAATGAGTACAACTTCCATGGCCAAATCATCCACGATCATGGAAGTAGTAAATACTGATGTGGGGTAAGTGCGCCTAAATTTATTTCGCCCCTATGCCTTGTAAACAGCCAACTACTAGTTGAGTAATATTTATAGGTTTCGATATATTTATGTTAGGCGCACTTACCCCGAAACTGACAAATCCATGGAGGTAATAAGTACAACTTCCATGGCCAAATCATCCACGATCATGGAAGTAGTAAATACTGATGTGGGGTGAGTGCGCCTAAATTTAATTCGGCCCTATGCCTTGTAAACAGCCAACTACTAGTTGAGTAATATTTATAGGTTTCGATATATTTATGTTAGGCGCACTTACCCCATCCTGGCGCACTTGCCCCGACTGACCTTACGTATTTCCTCGCTGTTTGAGAAAAGCATTATATATACGTCGGCCGCAATTGCGATTGCCGGACTCGTACTAATAGAATCGTCCGGCAATGCGCTACTTGGCGGCCTCTGCAATATTGTACTATTCCCCGCAACTTCGTATGCGCAGAAATATTAAAATGAAAGATCCCGTTTTTTCCCGTTCCCGTGGGAAATTCGGGAAATCCTCTCTTAGCGCTCCCATACGTTCCCTAAGGAACCTGCATGCCAAATTTCAGCCCGATCCGTCCAGTGGTTTGGGCTGTGCGTTGATAGATCACTATGTCAGTCAGTCAGTCACCTTTGAGTTTTATATATTTAGATGTACAGAATATATATTTAGATTGTACAGAATGATCGGATTTTAACAATGACTTTACTACTACAGCCTATTTGCGTCCCACTGCTGGGCACAGGCCTCCTCTCATCACGAGAGGGTTTGGGCTATAGTCCCCACGCGGGCCCAGTGCGGATTGGAGACTTCACACACATCTGACTTTATTCAAGAATATTTGACATTAAAAAATCATGATTATAATTAATAAAACCATGAACATTTTTTTTTCCAGACAGGCCAGTTTTCTTGCTGTTTGAACTTTATTATGAATGTAGTCATTTATCGGGGTTTTACCCTACATACGCATAATGCCTAATTGCATTGCATATTCTTAAACTACGACTTTGATACGAAAAAACATTAAAAATATCTAAATATCACTAGTACCATGTTCAGCATGTAAATTATTTAAAAAAGTATTCAATTCATAAAAAAAATATACAAAAAGTTATTATAAGCGGTGATTTGAACCCGCGCCCCTCTTGCGCTCTCATCTACGTCATGATGAATTTGGACCGCTGGGCCACGGTAGACTTAAGACAGCGGGCGAAATTAACCATTGCTATCGTTGTAATTTACGTTAGCGTATTTGGCGTGGTTATTATTGAGAGGATCGGGCTCAAAACGCTCAAGGTCATCGACGGCTACAGGCGCCTTAATGCTACAAGCATTTTCTACCAGTCAACCTTGCTGAGAACATTTATTTAGGAGCAAAGAAGTACGTACTTACATAATATCAAGTAAACTGAGAAAGAGTTCATATTAAATAAATAATGAAAAGAATGTATACACAAATATACATATACCTATATACGTACATATATAACTATTGATAAACACTACATATACTATTATTCTTTCATGAGTGTGGTTTTGTAAAATGAACTGAAGGTAAATTTAACAATAAGCAGCTCACTCTAATACTACCACAGCCTATTTGCGTCCCACTGCTGGGCACGGCGTCCTCTCATCACGAGAGGGTTTGGGCTATAGTCCCCACGCGGGCCCAGTGCGGATTAAGGTCTTCACACACATCTTTAAATTACTTCGCAGATGCGTGCAGGTTTCCTCACGATGTTTTCCTTCACCAAAAAGCTCAGTGGTAAATTCAAAATGAATTTCGCACATAAGTAAACTTAGAGGTGTGAGCCAGAATCAAACCCCCGATCCTCTGCATGAGAGGCGGTACGTCGAACCACTAGGCAACCACGGCTTTTTATAAGCTCACTCGCTCGAGTTTATTTACTCGTGAGGTTATTTTATTATGTAGAAATAGCATAAACGAATATAGTTTCATTATCATGTATTAGGTTTCTGAATTGGATGAGGTCAAAATGAAAATACTAAATTGGATGCTTGCTTACCTTTCGTATTATCTTACGTACGTACATACGTCTCAGCGATGGAATATAATCTACCAGATTCTCAGGTTCTAATATGATTAATATTTTTTATATTTATGTTAATGACACATTAATCATATTGGTCATAACCTGGCATAGGGTACTACGGGAAGAGATAAATTAGAAAACAGAGAACATTCAACACTTGGGGAACACCGGTTTAAGATTGTGATTCAAATTAAGACTGGAATTTAGAGATATGATCGTAGACTCACCGGTTAGCTACCTATTTTGTTATAGCTATAAGAGGTACTCTTTTAAATAATTTATTTCCAAAGTTTTGTTTTTAATGAAATTATTTGGAGTGAAATGTCAGCTTTTCCATAATGGCAATAGTTTTTATCAGTCAAACCTATGGTGGATCTATTGATCTAAATACAAGTTTAGATAGTGGAATAATAATTATAGGTATCCCTGATCGGACAACTTTTGACCGAAATGATGATGATGTTGAATACAATTAAAAAGTAGGTATTAAAAAAAACAATTTTATAAATTCCCCATCAAGTACAGTAGATACCCAGGGATACACTGCAGTAGGTAAGTACTCGGTCTTCGGAAAGACATTTAGATTTTGTAGAGTGTTGTCTGTCACAAACTCAAAACCTAATTCAATCATTTATTTATTCAGCAAATTGGCCAGATACGGGCACTTTTACACGTCAGACAATTAAATGAATCTACCAGCGCTTGCTACCTAGCCATTGCTGAGAACAAAACAGCCAAACAAACTCTGCTCTCTTCGTAAATTTCAAGAACCAGTATAAAGTATCTAATAGTATACCAGTATAAATAATAATACAGTGATACCAAATAAAGACTACATACAAACTACTTGAAAAAGTTTTCAATGCCATGGATAATTTATAGGAAGTTTTTTTCATTTTCAATCTTTATAGGTAAGTATTTAGGTTTCGAAAAGGTCGAGGTGTTAAATCACCCAATCTTACGACATCGCCGATTATAGGTTGTTCCTGTGGGGTCGCATTCTACAAAGGCAGTCAGGTGTGCCGCCGCGTGAAAAATGAGCTTGACCCCGACAAGTGTGCGCGTGCGCATATGGTGATTAGGACGCTTGTGACGATTCGACGCAGTTGTCTTCTCGTCGGTGATAGCTTTATTTCGACATCGGAGCTTGGACGTAAGTACTATAGAATCGTTACTTTTCTTCTCTATTATGTTTTGACAACTATAAATGAACACGTATGTTAGCAGTTTCAGTTCCAGAGTACCTTTAGTAGGTACACAGCGGTATGGCTACATAAAGACGAGAAGGTACACGATGTATTTTAGATGTCGGTACCTAAAGATCGACAGACATACATATAAAACGTAGGAATATACTTTGAAAAACTTAAGAATAGATTGAGAGCAAATCGCTAGGAAAAAATCTAGAAGCTCTACTACACGATGCTGAATCAATCAGAAAATCTTATAAAATTCATTAAAGCAATTAACTACTGTTTCACCATATTACTTGACGTAACTTTAAGCAAAGGAACATTTTCATAATTGCATAAAAATCACTAGGGAAATTTTCAACTTTTAAGGTCCTAATTGTGCTGAATAATCAGGAAAATGACACATTTTCCTTGTTTTACGATCCTTGAGGCACGTTTTACTCCAATTTATATTCAGGTGGCGGCTTAGCATTATTAAAATAATTGCCTCTTTTTCTAATCGATGGTGAAAAAAAACGCATAACCAGCATGTTTCTGCAGAGTCATTTGAACAAGTGTGTGCAGACTCAATCTGAACTATGGGAAATTATCGTCCAAGCCATGGAGGAGGCCTGTGTCCAACAGTGGGAGGTGAGTCATATTTCAGCATTTCATGCACCAGTTATTTCGGTTTAATAGGTTACGGTGGAAGAATATATTAGAAGGGTCAAGTAGAAATTGAGGTTAAACATTATGATGCACTGTTTACAACCGTAAATTCCCCACGATTTACTACGAGCCAGAAAATGCGCCAATAAATCATTGTCGCAATTTGTCCGACATAGAACGTGTAGGTAATATTGTACGGAACGGCGCTCAGTAATGCAGTTTCAAATAACGAGTTGCACTTAGCAGTCCACACACGACGTTCGAAGAAGGTGACCATAAACAACCGGGAATGTGGATTGTTCTCGCGGTAGCTCCAGGGGCGTGTTCGAGGAACCACAAATCATATCGAACATGCATGTACACTCTAACAGCGAATACTTTTTTTTTTTCAAATTTATCGAGGTTCCTAAAAACATGACGAACACTGGCCACGATTTTTTTTAATAGCCTCAGAATATTGAATGGACATAAACAAGCTCCAACAGCTGCGTTTTGTTGCATGTAAATATTCATAGCTATCGCACGAACAACTTGACTCTCGAAGCCTACAAAAACTCTTGATTCGAAGCTACAGATCCGGTAGGCAAATTAAAATGTATCGACGACGGAAGGCAAAAAGAGATGAGCGCCTTTTTTATTTTGATTGATGAAACCTACTAGCCCATTGAAGGGAGGAAAAACTGGCGTATTCAACCCCTGTATACGTATCGCTTAATCTTTTGAGAAATCGGTTACTCGTATTGCTTGTCATGCATCAATATACCAACGAGGGGAAATAAGTTAGGTATAAACTTCTCAAACACTGACTATTGAATATCAAAGCAACGTAGGACTGTTTTAGATCAAAATAAGGTGTGTTTCCCTGTCATAAACAAAAACTTTAGGTCAGGTAAACATTATTGCCGAAACTGGCGTGCTCTGGGATGTTGCGTAACCTTAAATGGGGCGCTACGTGCATGGCTCGGTACTTAAACTGCATTCACCTTTTTACGATGTACAGTTCAACTGTTATCTCTATTTTATTGAGATCTGTATCAAAGAAACGGTTCTGTTAACCTCACTCGAAGAATTAGTAACGAGATCTTTTAATAGAATCCTTTTATTGGTAATCAACAGTTAAATTACTACTTAAGAAGCGCTACGCTTTGCAAACGACGGCAAGATAATGTTTAAAGTTATTGTAAGATTTCCTGCGAGGTTTTTCATTTTGGAAATAGGTACCTTATTATTTTCAAGTCCCTTAGATATTGTGAGGCGTCCTTTTGTGAGATCACATTTGAAATGAGGGCATTTTCTTACGATGTTTTTTCAGGAGACAAAGACTTTAAACACAGATGTTCTATACATTTCCAAAATAAATTTGAGTGTTTTCCTCGCTTACTTGGCAGATTATTTATTTTTATTTTGCCACGCATATTGTATAGTGTGGGTAAGTAAGTAGGTATATTTGAAGAAACAGCCCACTTTTACATGGTAGTTTAATCCGTGAACCTGTTTTCAAATTAGCATAAAAGCGAATATTGCATATGCTTGCATATCGTGAGATTATTAAATGTGCATCTTTATGCTAATGGCTGGCTGCTTGTTTTCGCTTTGATAGGTACGTATTTTGTAAACAGAAGCTTATAATAATTGCCTACATTACTCTGTGCTCAGAAATACAAATAGAAAGAGCGTCAAGCGTGTGTGCTTATCTTTAATGGATATTAAGTTCGAGGTTGTTTTTTTTTTTTAAGTAAAGGGTCCATTCACGTGATGCCTACTTGATAATAAAATGTCTTCATCACTTCAAAATATTTAATCTAAAATGAATAGAAATTAAACTCGGGAGTGGACTCGAATGTGAATAAGAACTTCTCGAATTACTTGAAAGGCACTAGAATCATACATCAGACCACCACACCATACACACCAGAGCAAATTGGTTAAACTGAGATACTTAAGGGGATTACGTTAAGAAAAAACCCATTTTTAAATGCTTAGAACTCGTAAAGTACTCATGTTAGGAGTCGGATTTTCAGATATGTGTAGGTATATTGATTATATACTTGAAAGATTCATCAAGGCCAAAACATGAATGCGATAATTTTGTTCAATAGAAAAAAAAAATTGTACACCCTTAACAGAACGCTTGCAGAGCGAGCCAAGTATATGCTGCTGAATGCCAATCTTCCTCACTGCTGCTTATACAGGGTCAAGCAAAACGTTGTGACGATATTTTACCCAGAGTATCAGCTATTGTAAGGATGTTTTTTAGGTTTTATTTTTTTCGAGTTGGTTAAAAAATATATTTAGTATGGGTATTAAATGACGATCGATGCAGTCGTCATATCCCTACGCCTTTATTATTATTGGTACATTTTCATGTCACGGGTCAATTGGAACCCGGTCATTAGCATTCATGGGGCCGAAGCCAACATAAAGAGGCTTTTGGTACCTTTTACTATAAATTTGAGATGGCCACAACTGTGGAGATCTGTTCTCCCAATACAACATGAGGCTGTACTGGCGGACAGCCCTCCCCAAGTTTTTTTATAATTATTATTGTAATAATGAGACATATTTGCTGGTTAGGCATTCAAATGATAAGATTACATTAAAATGCATCGAAAATGCGATGCGGAAAGTTTTCAAAAGATATAGTACTTCCATAATCCTAAAAATTTCAAGTTCCTATGATAATTGTTGCAGCCCATACTTAATGTTTTATTCAACCATAGAGCGTTGGTAATATTCAGAAATTAATGAAAGCAACGAAATACATATTTGCGACTTAGCCAACTGTCGGAGTAAACCCTCTTAACAATCCTATACCAAAATTTAGACCTTAAAAGTCTAGTGGTCTATACCGTTGTGTACCCATTACTATATATTACAATTTAGTCTTGATTTTTTACGATCCAATTGGTCCGTCCTTAATAATTGTAAAGCTAACCCTTAACGATCCATCTCCACTCGTCGGCGACTTTCATAAAAAAGTTAATAAAAGCGAAGCCTTTGTGAGCTGTAAAAGTACAAGAAAATAAAGCAATTTCCTTGGATCGCGATACTATTTAGAGTGCCTTCATAAAACACAGCATTCTGTTCAACAATATCCTGATAGTGTTGTTAAATAAGGGGAGGGTTAATGAGGATAGAGCGGTAAATGGCATTACGGAAGTGTATGGAGTTCTAGGAGGCGAGCACGACATTCTAAAATCGGAGCGCGGTTACCTAAGTAGTATTTTTTGCAAAATATAAAGAACTTTATCTACACAGTCTACACTCATATCATAAATCCTCTATGATGCGTTCAAAAAGCGGTAGTAATGACATCCTTTAAGACAGCGAATTCTGTCAAAACCTATTTCCTACCTGTGGTCGGTCATACAGTAACATTCATTTTAGGTACAAAATCGAATTCGATGTTGTAATGACGTCAACTGAGGTCCAAAATTAGGCCTTAAAACACTCGCTACACAAACTAATATTATGCTACAGGTGCGCAAAACCCCACTCGTGTTTTAAGGACCTTTATTATGTAGCAGTTACATAAAGCTACTAATATGACACACACACATTTAAGTATGTACCTATGGTTTCTGTAGAATACCAAATTACCAATATTATAAACGCGAAAGGAACTCTGTCTGTCTTTTATCTCTTCACACTTCAACCGCTGGATCGATTTAGATGAAATTTGGTACGGAGATAGTTGGAGTCCTGGGAAAAAACAATAGGGCTTTTTTATCCCGAAAAAGTAGTAGGTATCGATTGTAGTCCGTCATACTTCATTTCGTAGGTATCCTAGGTACTTACCTACGAATATACCTACCTACTTATTACTAAGAATTTAGAGGATGTGGAGGATATTGATGTACGGTTTACGTCGTAACGTAGCGCGACGTCGTAGATTTCTACGACACGACGTCGCAACGGGGTGAATATCAGATTTCATGTTTTGCACTTGTCCACCCATGTTAACTTCATGAAAATTGAACTATAAGAGTCAGGTTTTTTTTTGGGTAAAGATCTTACTGGGAAGCAATATTGCCATTAAAAAAGGCAATGAATAATACTTCAGAAGTTATCGAAAAAAAAATTTAAACTTCAAAAATCTAAGCTCTTTGGCGCGTCCACCACAGTGTTATTTTTTTTAAACAATTATAATTTTATTTTTTACTCATTTTTTGACGTCTCCAATAGTGTTTCCTGTATTTAGAAATGTTTAATTATACAAAACTTAACTAGAATATTTTTTGTAATTGTCTGGTCAAAAGTTATTGTAAAATCAATTTTGTCCTACCCAAAAACACCTCATTTCTTTGGCGTACTTGAACAGTCTCGCATTTTGTTATCATTTTACCTAGACTAGCCCCACCTCGCGTCCTCGCTTCCTTTAATTGCCATTTAACATCCGACTGGTGCAAACCTGAGCATAGTTTGACGTGTTTCGGAAAAATATTTTATACACCACCGTTTGCGGATTTTTTTCCGCTAAGCGCCTAATTTCTTCGGCGACCGAATTCACAGTCAATTTGTACTTGAATTTTTTAATACATTTTTAGTGAATGTGGGCTGCGATTATCTACATCTATAGTTTTAATTTGAAATTATACCTTAAATACTTATGAATATAAAAAAATATTTATACCCTAATCTCATTTCTTTGGCGCTAATTTCTTTGGATTTCTTTGGCATTTAGTGCCAAAGAAATTAGATTTAGCCATAGAAATTAGAAGTTCATTGTCAATTATCCTAAAGATATATCATAAATATCGCTTTTATTAGATTTAATTGTTTTTCTAGATTGTTTTATTCATGATCATTCCTAAATCTATCAATAATACTAAAAAAAAAATCTTACGCTAAACAACCATCAATAAAACGACTGTTTTTCTCTGTTCAGTTTAAATAAATGTTATATTCGGAGATTTATATAAAATATAGCAAATTTACCAATTTTTTGTGTTTATATACTTAATATAAAAATGCAAAAAAAATACGTTTCAACATTTTAAATAAGTAACACTTTGTCTTACAGAATAACATAAAATGGATACAACTATATTGTACAAAGTCGAACCGATTCAATATCTAAATGGCGTGAAAGAAGAAGAAATCGGCAATTAAAATTAAACAAAAACTAAACAATAAAAGTTCCTGTTACTAGGTAAAGAAACCAAAAATTCAAATGACTAAAAAAAGGCAAACAAAAGATGAAAAGTTGAAAAAGAGCAAAGAAGCGTTTAGAAGATATTAAATCCTTTAGGTTTATCAAAAATAATGAAGAATTCAAACAAGAGAAAGGTACCACGAAAGAAGAATTGAAAAAATGATTTTTATGGGTACCCACAACTTTTTAAAGGAAATAAGAGTAAGCTAATATACATATTTACTCGGTTTAAATGATAACCAAAAGTATCAAAAATTGACCCTTACACGATACTTTTATTTCATTACTTACAGTACATACGGTGGTTGTAAAAAAACTTGATTTTTTGTTGATAGTAAAAATCTTGTTGAATGTAAAATTGTACATTCGTAAAATGTGCTACAAATATTTTATGTTTCAAATACATAATATTATTTATAAGATATTTTAATAACACTGTTAAATCTGTGGTATTATAAAAAAGACCGACATTAAATTGATTTTTGTGAAACAAAGTTTTTAATACAGGTAAAAATATGATCTCAAATTTAGAGACTAACATAACAAGTAGGTACCTACCTACTTTGACAAAAATCGACGCTTGCGATTTATATGCTTTTATTTTTAATTTTCTGATTATCTTTTATACCCCACCTATTTTTTTTGGCGCATTTCTCTAATATATTTGACAAAATTTTGTTCATTTTCTAATTTTATTGGCATATTTTCTAATTTCTTTGGACCTATCCTAATTTCTTTGGCAATCAAATTTTTAAACTGCTAAAACTTAAAAAGTATTGGAGCTATTTTTGGCACAATAAGATATATTTTATTGAATTTAAGTCTTTGACAGGGTATGTTGTCCGAAATACTCGAATTATTGAAAAAAAAATGCGCCACAGAAATGAGAAATTTTGAAACGAAATCTGATATTCACCCAACGTAGCGACATCGACATTTTGTCGTACCTATTCGGGGATTTGTGTTTTGGCCCGAATTGATAGGTATCACTACATCTGTCAATGTTGTAACGGAGCTGCAATCGCTACATACATGCGTAGGCGTCATTGCGCCAATAAATCGAATATAGGCCCTGGACTCATAGATACTTACCATTGCCAGTGTCGAAATAAACAACTGTGAGTTAAAAATAATTGCTATCATTTATTGAACGTCGCACCATCTTTTCTAAACATATTATGGTGAAGGCATTTGTAAGTAAATCTTTATTCACATCATCGTTTATTATGATGTAATAAAAATGATTTTTACCTGGCTTCTCTTCGGTTAGGTGCTATAATAGGTATTGGGGATATACCTATTTTGAGATGTTTGACATAAGTAATTGAAACGTTAACAAAAAACAGCGAAGTATATTTCATACTAGTTGGCCCGATGAACTTCGTATCACACTACGGATTCCCATACAAAGTTATTATTCTTTTTTAGGTGTTCCCGATTTATTTTCTCGCTTTTTAGGGTTCCGTACCTCAAAAGGAAAAAACGGAACCCTTATAGGATCACTTTGTTGTCCGTCTGTCCGTCCGTCTGTCAAGACCCTTTTTCTCAGGAACGCGTGGAGGTATGAAGCTGAAATTTATATCAATTACTCAGGTCTACTGTCCCTTGAAGCTGTGAAAAAATCAAACTTCTAAGCCAACGCAATCAAAAGATACAGCCGTTTATGCCGCAAATTTTCGACACTTGCAAGGGAATCAAAACCTACAGGGTGCTTCCCGTGAACTCAGAATCTTGAAATTTGGTACGAAGCAACGTCTTATAGCATAGATAAAGGAAAAATTACGAAAACCATAAATTTTTAGTTACATCACATAATATATATTTTTTTAATAATTTTAACCTTACTACCCATTTACTCATAAACGCGTAGAGGTATTAAATTGAAATTCATACCAAATACTCAGGTCTATAATACCTTTAAGCTGTAACAAAATCAAACTTCTATGTCAACGCAATCAAAAGAAACAGCAATTTAAGCTGCATATTTTGAAACTCGCAAGTACTCGCAAGGGAATCAAAACCTAAAGGGTACTTCCAGTCGACCTAGAATCTTGAAATTTGGCATGAAGCAACGTTTTATAGCACACATAAAGGAAAAATTCCGAAAACCTTAAATTTTTAGTTACATTACAAAATATATATTTTTTAAGATCTTTGTCTTAAATTTATGCTACTCCATCTTTCCCCATTGTAATGTTATGGATTTCATTTTGCAATAAAAATACCATAGTTATGACTCGATTGTCGTAAAGAACGAACTTTGTAAACCTTACAGGTTTGTACGGAACCCTCGGTGCGCGAGTCCGACTCGCACTTGGCCGGTTTTTTCTTTCTAAACCTTCCCAGAATCACAGACAGTAAATCAAAAAAAGAATCAGCCAAATCGATTCAGCAGTTCTCGAGCCTTAGCTAGACTAACACACGGCGATTCATTTTTATACATAAGAGAAGATTTAGTAGGTACGGACGGAGTAAGAATTAAACAAATTGCCGTAAAAAAAAAATTTTTTGCAAGTAGCTACAATACTTATTAATATACCTACAAAAGATACAACACAAGAATCGCGTCGTGTTACCTCGAACAATAGAAGGGAAAGAATATACCTATTTATTCGAATTCAAACAATCACAATCACAGGCTTCACATAGAAGCCAAAATTTCTTTTGTAATGACTTGATGATACTTATAAGTACCATGCTTGATACCATTGTCTGGAAGTGATATCGTTATCACGTCCCCGCGGGAACTTTGCGTTTTCCCGGGATAAAAAAGTAGCCTTTGTTATTCCCAGGGTCCCAAACTATCTCCATACAAAATTTCATTCAAATCCGTCCTAATCCGAAATGCTGCCAGCATCTTCGGTACCATGCCGCAGGGGCCGTTTTTAGATTTTGTTTAATTTTTATGTATTTTTAAGTATTTATAAGTATTTTTACGTCTTTTAGTTATTTTTAAGTAGATTTAATACTTGTTAAATTAAAATTTAGTAGTATATTTAGTCATTTTAATTTAATTTTTACTAATATTAATATGAATTCACAAAATAAATGCACATATCATTAATAGTCGAGAGTTCCAGATCTAGCAACCAAAATGCTGGCTCCTATTTCGCACAGATTAAACATGTATAGCATAAAAGTGGCATTGATGATGCTAATTGCTACCGTTTCGGGTACGATGCCAATTAATGCAGGTCTTAAAATAAATGAGTATATTATACCTAGTGTGGATTTTTACTATTCAATACTACTTATTGCATTTTCTATACAACTAGATTCTAGATTTATAAAATAATTAAAAAATCAGGACGCAAATACCATTAATAATAGTCTGCCTTGCTTTAAGTTTGTGAGATATTTATTGATCAGGCAGATGTACGCTCACTCCATAGCCCGATTTTCCAATCCATACCTCCCATCCACATAGCCCACTCCAAGTCGCTTCCATCTTCGACAATAGTTTGGCAACGGGGGAGGGCTGTCTGCCAGTACAGCCTCATGTTGTATTGGGAGAACAGATCTCCACAGTTGCGGCCATCTCACATTTCTAGTAAAAGGTACCAAAAGCCTCTTCATGTTGGCTTCGGCCCCATGAATGCGAATGACCGAATGACCGGGTCCCCATGGCCCGTGACATGTAAATGTACGAACAAATAATAAGATTGATAACTTACAATACATTTTGAGCACTCGTGCGATCTTAGCGAAGCGTGTATAAGATACCTACGACTTAATCAAGAAACATCTTCTATGATTTTTAGGGTTCCGAAGTCCACAAGGAACCCTTATAGTTTCGCCATGTCCGTCCGTCCGTCCGTCCGTCTGTCCGCAGCATGCCAAAGTGGTATAATACAATTTATAAATATATTTTTTTATAGGGTACCTCCCCTACTCGTAAAGTGGGGATGTATTTTTTTTCTTGCGTATCCCATGGTGTGGCATATCGTTGAATAGCTCTTAAATATATTGTGGGTTTGTTAAAACCATTATGTGATTAAGAGATCCGTTTGCGAAATATTAAGCTTTAAAGTGCTATTTTTTGTTAGAGTCGAGTGCCCCAAGCCCCTCCGCCCTTGCCAGCTAAATGGTAGTATTAGGATGGATGAAAAAAATCACGGTTGTGGCATATATAACGTAGTTGAAAGAAAAACTATCACAGCTAAGTAGGCTGTACAACCTAACGAGTCATAGTCGACCAACTTATGAAATGATTAAAAAACCAACGATTTTTCTCGAGCGTCAGGGGCGTCGGGCGGGCACGTCATAACCGCACAGGCTAGCTAAGATGCTAAATAAGTCTTAGAAAGGTACTGTGGGCATAGTCAACTTCGGAACCCTATACTTTGCGCGTGGCCCGACACGCACTTGGCCGGTTTTTTAATTAATTTTACAACGTAAACAGACATGGCTCATGAGGGGCGGGAAAGGGGTAATTAATTCAAAATAATCAAGGCTTGCATCGACATGTGAATTATCAATTAAGGTTGTTTTCCTTTGTGGATCGATGGGCGGATGGAACCATCAATTTTAGAGCCCGCTTTATAAATTAATGGGAGTTTATAGCAAGTTTATTTATTTTTCTATCGAATAGAATAATTAGACGACGCATTTGAGAAGTGATTGTGACAGCGAGATGTTTAATTAGTAATGTCATAGGAAATAAATCCAATTTTTGTAACATAATACCTAATATGTATAAGAAATATCATCAGACAAAGTTAATTAAAAAGATTCTTTTAGTTTATTAGAATCCGCTCCTAATTCATACTTTTCAACTTATAAATGCGAAAGTAGTTCTGTCCGTCTGTCTGTTATCCCTTAACGCTTAAACCGCTGAACCGATTTAGCTCAAGTCCCGGGGAAAAACTATTACTACTTCTGTTACTTTCCATCCCGGAAGAAGGATTCGCTACGTTTCGCTCCAAGTGCACGGACCCCCTCTCACTCGAATAAGTGCTACTTTAATTTATTTAAAGCGGCCTTATTGAGGCCCGGCCGTTCCTTCGGTCGGCGAAGATTGCCCAGCCCAGCAGAAGCCAGACTACCGGTTGTTTCATCCCGCAAACCCTATCCCGGCTCCGCTAACACGGTTCCACCGGGAGAAGGAATGCGGGGGGAGCACCCCCGGTAGTCCCCGCATCGCACGCGTCTCGCCCCCGAAGAGCCCATCCCCACTCCGCGCCCAGCCATGGACGCAGCGAAGATCGAGCATGGGGGTAGTTCGGAATCATCCGATTTCGGACAACCCTCACCTGTCGCGATCGACACCTCCGCCGCCGAAACCGACGAGGAAAGATGCAGCTGCCAGACCAGCGAGCTTCCCGAAGAATCCGTGAAAAAATACAACGATACCTTCCCGGGTTTCAAAGACGTATACCCGGAATGGCAAAGATGGTTACATGTCTACGCGCATCTATGTGCGGGGAAGACGCAGAACCCCAACGTCTGGACCCTCGCCAAACAGATAGCCGCCAAGTGCGAAGCTCCTAGCTGCCCTTCGAGCCTCGAGCCGCATGGAACCCCGCACAGCAGTCCTCGAGCTTGCTCGGACGCCGTCGCGGGGCCTTCCTCCACAACCACGAACCACTCCACACAAACCGAGCCGACCTCCGATGCCGCAATGGACTACAGCGTCCAGTCAAATCCAGAGCCGCAAGAAACCCCGCGCAGCAGTCCTCGAGCTTACTCGGACGCTGTTGCGGGGCCTTCTACAAGCACACCGAAGCCTGCAAATAGAAAACTGCCGCCATCATCACCGACGCCGAGTCAGCTCGCACCCGCGAAGCCGTCTGCGGCGCCGAGTCAGCCCGCCGCCAAGCCGCCCACAACCGCAGCCGACAAGGGAACCCGCTGCCGCCCCCTGGTGGTAGAGAGGCTCCCGAATTGGCCAAAGCACCTCGCCACCATCACTGCCCATCTAGGCAGAAAGCCGAACGTCCGCGCCTTCGGATCGGGCGTTCGCTTCCTCCCGACGACTGAAGAGGAACACCGCTACCTTCAAGAATACCTACAAGAATTGCAACAAAGCGACGCCACCATAGAATGGTTCACCTATTCGCCCAAAGACGAGCGGAAGCTAAAGGTGGCCATCCGCGGCCTCCCAGCGGACACGGCCCCTGAAGCAATCCAGACAGCACTCCTTCGTGAACACGACGTAAGAGCGGACTACGTGAAGCGCATCCGGGGACGAAGCGGCCGCCCCGGGTGCATTTACTACGCCCAGCTCCACGGCCCAGCAACCACCAACTTCGGCGTGTACAGCGTGCGCGAGCTGCTGGGCATGCCGGAGATCCTGATTGAAGCCTGGCGCGGGAAAAGGGGACCCGCGCAATGCCATCGCTGCCAACAGTTCAGGCACTCGTCCCACTGCTGCGGAAAAAAGCTCGCCTGCGTCCGCTGCGGCGAGCCCCACGCTGCCTCAGCATGTGAGCGCCCGCTCACACAGCCAGCTACCTGCGCGAACTGCGGGGGACCGCACCCCGCCAACCACGTCCACTGCCCCGTTTTCCGGAGGGAGGCCCGGAACAGAGGCGCGGGGACGGTGGCCAAGACGACCCCAGCACGCTCCGGACCAGTCACGCGCGCGTCGGTTCCCATTCCGACAGTGGAGGAGTCAGCGCCAGCGTCTCTAATGGCGCCGGCAAACCCCGCGCGGCTGCGTGGAGCAAAGAAGCCACTAAAAACGAAGAAACTCGAAGAGGATACCCAACTGTTGGGAATGACTTTATTTAAAGAAGTGACAAACATCAAAGGGAACTTAGCATGGTAAAAGAAATATTTAAATTTTTGATTAGCCAGTAATACAACATACTCCCCCTTAATCAAAAATAAGATTAACACATTATACGCATAACCCTATTCCCTTTACACAACTTTGATGCTTAACACGAGCTAATGGTTTAGTAAGTACATCAGCCCACATCTCCTCAGTAGGAGTATAAACGACATTAATTACATTATCCGATAATAAAACTCTTATAAAATGAAATCTAATGTCTATATGTTTGGTTCTATTGTGATGGACTGGATTCAGAGCCAACTTTTGAGCAGATTGGGAATCATTATGTATAACAATAATGGTTGACTCACCAGTCAATTCGCACAACAACCGCTTCAAAAACACAGCATCTTTGGCAGCGCTCCCCAAACTCATGTACTCAGCTTCGCTTGACGAGAGAGCAACACAGGTCTGCTTCTTACTCTCCCACGAAATCGCTCCTCCGGACAAAGAGAAGTAGAATCCTGTATATGAACGACGATCCACAGGACAACTTCCATGGTCTGAGTCACAGAAACCAACGAGTGGACCACCTCCTTTCCTGTAAATGATACCTAAATCAATCGTACCCTTTAAATATTGCAACACACGCTTTGCTGCAGCCCAATGGCTCTTATCAAATTTCGTATTAAATTGGCTCAAATAGGATGTCGCAAAAGCTATATCCGGTCTCGTATTAACTGATAAGAACATTAAGGCACCAATTAAGTTTTGGTACGGATACGGAGAGCACTCGTCTACATTACCGTTTTCACTTGGTAGAAGTCTTTTAGTTTCCAGCGGTGTAGACATCGCCTTACAATCCTGCATGTTGAACTTCAACAGTAGTTCCAAAATAAATGTTTTCTGAGATATCTTTATCTCATTAGGCCTGCATTCAACATTTAAACCTAAGTAATAACTTAAAGGTCCTAATATTTTCAGACTAAAATATTTCTTCAAGTCACTAATGACGTTGTCAAGCGTTTTATTTTCCTTATAATATATGACAATGTCATCAACATGGAAAGCGAGTATTATTAACTCATCGCCAACCTTCTTAGTGTAAATACATGCTTCTGAAGGAGTTTGACTAAAACCTATATAAGATAAAATTTCGGTTAACTTTTTATACCAAGCACGTGAGGCTTGTTTTAAACCGTAAAGCGAACGCTTTAATAAACAAACTTTATCTTCTTGCCCAGGCTTACAAAATCCTTCCGGCTGACACATATAGACCTCTTCTTCCAAATCTCCATTTAAAAACGCCGTATCTATATCTAGGTGATACATTTTCATGCCCTTTTCAGCAGCTAATGCAAATAGCATTCGCAGAGAAGAGTTTCGGACTACTGGAGAGTAGGTTTCCATATAGTCAACACCATAAACTTGGTTATATCCTTTAGCGACTAGACGTGCTTTATATTTAATAATATCACCATGAGCATTTTTCTTTAATTTATACACCCACTTGCAAGGTATCACCTTCTTATCTGGTCTATCAACGAGAATCCATGTATTTTTCTCAAGCAAGGATTGATATTCATCCATCATAGCTTGATACCATTTGTCTTTGTCTTCGACATGCATGGCTTGCGTAAAGCTCGTAGGCTCCCTTGTGCCACTTGATAACGACTGCATGCATACACAACCGAAGCCGACATCATTTGGTTTTCTAGGTCTCAAATTATACCTTGACTTTCCAACCTTCTCATCGTCAGACTCAACTGACAAAGGGGTTACATTGGGTTGAATCTCTTCATTCATGGCAGCAGCACTTGTCCCAGGTATTGGTTCAGACGTATTACTTAAAGAGTTTTCTTCTGAGTTTAGAGTCATAGGCACATAACCTGTTTCACTAGAATCAACACTAGACTTATCAGGTTTAACTTTCAAGTCTTGAAACTGATCTTCAAAGAAAGTAACATCTCTGTTCTTTACAATTTTTCTGGGATATCTAACGTCCCTGAAATAATAACTTCTCGGATCTTCAGAATAACCGACGAATATATATTCAGAAGCTTATACGCTTATACGTGAACTACATCCGTAATCTTCTTGACATCAGTATTACTTCCGCAACTCATAACAGAGATATCTCCGACTCCTCTCGCAGATAAAATTTCTCCATTAGCAATAGTTACATTTGTAGAACATCCTCTCATATTCTCCATCCAATCATCTCTAGAAGTCATATGGGCAGAAGCGCCAGAATCAATATACCACTTATCATTCTTTAATTCGCCGTTAACATGTAAAGCGCATAACGAACTCTTGTGATTTTCAGCCTTCTTCTTCTTCTTCTTATCCTTCTTATAGGGACAATCCGGCCTCTTATGACCTAGTTCTTTACAATCATAGCAAATTATTGATTTCTTGGGCTTTGATGTAGATGGTTTAGTCTGATTCATTCTACTATGGAAGGCAGCATTCGAATTGGCAGCGGTCGGCTTATTCAATTCATTGAGTAGTTTGGTTTTAATCAAGTCCACAGATATATTATCATTCACATTGGAGTTTTCTAAAGCCATTACTAAAGGTGCAAAGTTAGGAGTTAGGCCTCCTAGAAGAATGGCAGCAATGGTGGCATCTTCTATAATTTTGCCTATATCTGCTAAATCTCCAACAGTTGACATAACAGCATTTATATATGCCTCTATATCGGAATCAAATTCATCAAGACAGTACCTGTAGAGCTTTCTCTCGAGACTTATGCGACGGCCTAAACCCTTATCCTCGTATGCAGATGAAAGAGCATCCCAGGCTTCTTTAGCCGTTTTACAAGATCTTACATGGGTTATTGCCATACCTTCTACAGTGAGACAAATTTTAGATAACGCCTTCTGATCGTTACGTAATTTCTTCTCTGCAGAAATAGTGCATCCTTCGGGATATCCGACTACAGTCTCCCATAACTCCTCGTGAATAAGGTACATACGTATCTTGAACTTCCATTGAGAGTAACCTTCCCTATTTATAAGCGGTTTAATGCCAGAAATAGATTGGCTTGACATAACAGCTGTTTTCCGTCACAACACAAAATGATCAAAAAATTATATAAATTTTTACAAATCATATACGCACAGGTCGGAAAAAATTTGCCTATTCACTTTTAAGCAAGAACAAAGCAATTTTTACACATTTTACTCAATTTAAAAGAGTATTCGTGCTGATAACGTTTGTTGGGAATGACTTTATTTAAAGAAGTGACAAACATCAAAGGGAACTTAGCATGGTAAAAGAAATATTTAAATTTTTGATTAGCCAGTAATACAACACCAACAGCCACCACCTACCACCCCAGCAGCCCCTCCACAAGGAGACGTCACGCAAGCAGCGCTACTGGCCTTCATCGACCAGTTGAAGGCGCTCATCTTGCAGCGAAGCGCCACTTCAATAGTATAAAGGGAATGGGACCCTAAAAAGCCGCTGAAGGCAACAGAAACCACCACGCCGCCGATAGGCAGTGTGGTCCCAAATACCAAGACGGTACCGAAAAGAGAAGAAAACCATGAATGGTAACACCATGATGGTAAAACAGCCCTGTCCATCGTTATGGGCAGCGAAAGCTACCTATTCAGAGTGCAAAGCACTGAAAATATTCCCCACACACACTTCGTGGGTGTGTGAGACGACTTTCTGCATCCCGGAAGAACTCATCGTTTCCAGCGGGAAATCTATAATAAACGAATTCTACGCGGACGATGTCGCGGCCAGTGAATACGTATATTATCAATGCGAAAGTAACTATGTCTGTCAGGCCGTCTGTCTGTTACCTCTTCACGCTTTAACCGCTGGACCGATTTCGATGAAATTCGGTATATTTAGTTGAAGTCCCGGGAAAGGACATAGGCTACTTTTTATCCCGGAAAAGCGCTTAGTTCCCGCGGGAGCGCGATAACCGAATTCCACGCGGGCGAAGTCGTGGGCAGAAGAAGATGTTTATAAATAAGTAGTAATTTCCTCTATATATATACCTAGGTGTGCGTTTTGCTGATTTTCACACTCTGAAAGATCGGATCCGCAATGAGGTGATCAGGCAGAGAACGAAAGTTGTCGACATAGCCCAAAGAATAAGCGCTTTGAAGTGGCAGTGGGCCGGTCACATCGCGAGAACTGCGAATAGTCGTTGGAGTAAACGCGTTCTTGAGTGGAGACCACGACAAGGCAAACGAAGTGTAGGGCGCCCTGTTGCCAGGTGGAGTGACGATTTGCGCAAGGTGGCCGGTGTAGATTGGATGCGGCACGCCTTGGACAGAGCTCATTGGCGTGCATTGGGTGAGAGGCCTACGTCCAGCAGTGGACTACTATGGGCTGTTGATGGCATGCCTTGAACGCACATGTGCGTTGCAATGTTCCCTTAGGTCATGAAAGATGCGCAACTGACGAATAAGATCGCAATGCAAAAGTGGCAGTGAATGCGTTAAATCATGAAATCCGTACCAACACGTGAAGCGAACGTCTTAAGATAAATAAAACCAATTTAAATTCACGTCACACGAATTCCTGTTCTCACCTCGCGCCTAATATTGGTAGAGTAAATTATGTTTGTTTAGCCAGCACTTACTTTTACCCATTGTCAGACTGTGACGGTGTCAACACAGCCGTGGCTTCCAACTTCCAACCACGATCCACATCGAGCGAGAGCAAATACTGATGTTGACTCGAAAAGACGAATCTCGAATCAGTCGTTATAGTAGAGGATAACAAAGATCTTCACCCCATCTGTTGACGGAAAGCATATATAGCTTTTATTTCATCTAATTTACAGAAAACCATAACAAATGTTACACTAAGACCTTCCTCAGGAACCACTCTATTGTAAAAACTGCATTAAAATTCTTCTAGTGGTTTTTGAGTTTATCGTGAACATCCAGACAGAGAGACGCGGCGGGAAACTTTAGGTATTTTATAATATGTAGTGATATTAAATTTAATACCAATAATCGAAAGTACTTAAACGCCTATAGCATATTTAAACGTAGGGTTGTTTTTTTCCGAATGTCAAGGAGGGTAGGTTATGTTTTTTTCCTGGCGTAACTAACTACCGCTAACTATTACTATTATAATTATACCGCTTTTTACTCCTTAACATACTAAAAATTTGATAAAAAAAAACAATACTTTTCATCGACTAAACGGATGGGCGAAGGTGAAGGTCGTAGCAAACTCGGATCTTAGAATATAAAGACCGTAGGTAGAACGTAGGTAGGTTCTAAACCTAGAAATAGTTCTTTAACTAGTAGTCTAATTCCCCTGCACAATCAGTCTTAATGAGGCCTTCCAATGATGATGATGATGATGGTGATGATGATAGTGATAAAAGCTATATACACAAGGCGAACAATGTTGGGGTAAATTTACCCTATTACCTACATAATTTATTCGACGAGTTGCCGCTTGAAGTGGTCGAAAAGTAGGTATGTACTTGCCTATTTATTTCATCTTCAAATCAGCCCATGCTTAACCAAAGGATTTATCTCCGACTTTAATCCCAAAGGTAGCCCAACGACAACCAATTTTAATTCGTAGAGAATCACTTCAAGTCCCCGAATTAGTCTAGACAGAGACCTGTTTTAAGACCCTTATGTCGTTGATCCTTGAGCCACCTTAATACCAGACTTTATCTCGCTTTAATCTATAAAAATGCAGCAAATTGCTGCCATAACAGTACAGTAATCACTAATCAGCCGTGCCTTCCAATTATAAAAATGATTCCGGGAACCGATTATCATTTCAAAATCGCACATTGTAATTTCCGTAGCGTACCTTCTTTTTGGAAAAAAACTGTTTTTATCCATTTAATAATCTGGTTTGTGTTTTGAGCCACGTAATGATGTTAATGATAGCTTAGGATCGCCCTCTGAGCGGATTTTGTATTTTTGGTGGACACTCGAATTCTTGAATCTCATCATTATTGCGTTTAATTCGGCTTCATATTTGCAAATGTCCATAAAAAAGTCCTTTTTAAACTGTCGGTAATACCACGTACGAGCTCTCTTGCTGGAGGCCTACCGACAGCGCATCTCCCGGTTCCTGACGCCACTCGAGAACTTTCCGGCCCCATCAGCCATCAGTCCTGCGAGCAATGATGCAAGATGGAGCGACGACCACGTGAAGGTCGTGGGAAACCGGTGGAAGCAAGTAGCACAGGACCGGTCTGAGTGGCGAGCCTTGGGTGAGGCCTATGTCCAGCAGTGGACGTCCTTCGGCTGAAATGATGATGATGATGAAGTGTTCAAATGAATCTCTCCACCTTTACTGTAGATTACAAAAAGAAGAAAATAGCGTTTGTTCTTGTAATCATAACTCGTAAGAATAAACATAATATTTATAAAATCTAAATCATGTTAACCACCAGTAGGTAGTAATTACAACTGCGTGTGGTCTTCCACGAACCGCATTTTTTTAAATACGTCCAAAACAAAAATAAAATATAAAATAAATCTCTTTACCTCACCAAAACACATCATCGCCTGTCAATTTAATTAAAAAGAATTCATTTCACGGCTGAATTAGATGAAAGGGCTTGTTAACCCGTCGTTTCGAGCTCATTATCACGATACTTCATCGTAACGAGTATAAAAGGTCCACTAAATATACAGGCAGATTGTTCGTTACAGGTCACGCCTTGTATGCTGGGAGCCTGCAGGTGCTTTATAGTTACGAATAGTAAGAAATAATGAGGGTAATAAATTTTTTATTACACCTATTTTAAACAACAGTGTTGCGGGTTTTTGTAAAATATCTAGGGTAACATATAGGTATTCCTATAATCTTGTTGCGTTAGACTGTGACCACAGAAGATTCTTATTTTACCCGTTGAGTGTTATAATCGTTTGTTCATTATCCTAAATTTTATTATATATAACTAGCTTCTGCCCGCGACTTCGGTTATCGCGTTCCCGCGGGAACTACGCGTTTTTCCGGGATAAAAAGTAGCCTACTTATGTCCTTTCCCGGGACTCCAACTATTTCATCTCAATCGCTCCAGCGGTTGAAGGGTAAAGAGGTAACAGACAAACAGACAGAGTTACATTCGCATTTATAATATTAATATGGATTTTATTAACATAAATGTAAACATTATTTTAAAATGTAACCATAATTATGATTGCAATAAAGATTTGAATTGAAATCCATACTTCCATACTAATATTATAAATGTGAAAGTGTGTTTGTTTATTTGTTTGTTTGTCTTTCCTTCCCGTCGCAACGACGGGACCGATTTGAATGAAATTTGGTAAGTACTTATAGAGATAATTTGAGACCCTGGTAATAACATAGGATACTTTTTAACCCGATATTTCTACGGGAACGGGTTTTCTACCACATGACGATCGATTGCCCCGACTGAACTTAATAATTCGAAAAAAAACAAATTATGTTTACTATATAGTGTATGCATCAAATCAAGGACAATATATCATATAATATTTAAGTGGTAAAGTATGATTATTTAATCAATCGACAATATTACAGACATTATTTATTTCATTCGATAGCAGTTTCAAATGAATGTACGACGAATTAATTTGATCGTTACTATCAGATGTGTACAAGGTGCGTTTACCAGATGTTAAATTAATGTTCCTTGTGTATTTATCATTTATTGTTGTTTAAATAGATTACTTGCTAGGGTCACACGCCACGCAGCTGCCATTAAAATAATTTGACAAATGGCCGAGAGATATCTCCAATTGTCAAATGGCATCATTCATAACACGAGGACCACAATAACGATTATTTACCAGTAATCTGATGTGGTTAAAAAGAAATGTAAAAAGATCTCTAAAATAATAAGGTTGTTTAGTTTGTTTGTCCCAGTGTCCAGTCCATGTTTTCACACGGTCCCCTCCGCCTCCCGAGGTACAAGAGGGTACCAGGGGTAAGAGGGTAGGAGGGGTTCAGGCTCTGAACTAGGTACTGTGACGAGAGACTAGGGGTCGTCAGATAGCAGCGCTTGTAGGTACTACCTTGAGGCATTCCAGAACCGCTTTCTTTTTATTTTTAAAATGATTAGCAGTTCTTGAACGTTTTACAAAACTACAGCCCTAAAGAGTTCGTATAGCGAGGACTATACCAACTCTACAGTAGAAACCTACCTATGCATTTTACAAAATTTAAATTTTCACTACTGCAGACAAGATGCAGTGTGGAACGATACTTCTAGTTCAGGAACACGCAACCGGTTTAGTGTGGGATGATCACTTTCACTAGGTATACACGTGACATTTTATTCTTTTGGACCTTTGGCTGGGTTACCGATAGATAATTTTGCTGTAGATAAGAGCATGATAACCGCAAGTTAGGTGGATAGGTACCTATTGCAAGTAAGCAAAAGTTTCCTTACATCATATAATTCAATTTTACAAACTCTCTTTACAGTAAATACTTTTAAAATAGTTATTATGAAACTATTATTGATTAGGTATTTATGACATCAATTTTGTTATTCGTAGATTAATTAAATTGTGTATACTACTACTACTACAACAGCCTATTTACGGCCCACTGCGGGCACAGGCGTCCTCTCATCACGAGAGGGTTTGGGCTGTAGTCCCCACGCGGGCCCAGTGCGGATTGGGGACTTCACACACATCTTTGAATTACTTCGCAGGTGCGTGCAGGTTTCCTCACGATGTTTTCCTTCGCCGAAAAACTCAGTGGTAATTTCAAATTGAATTTCGCACATAAGTAAACTTAGAGGTGCTAGCCGGAATCGAACCCCCGACTCTCTGCATGAGAGGCGGGGGAAATACTGTATAGATATTTATTATATATCGATTAGACTAATGAAATACAAAAGCGAAAGAACAATTAAACAAACAAAACAATACATTTCAAAACATTGTTCAAAGTTTCTGAACTGGGGCTCTATTCGAAGTGTTAGGGTACTTACATAGGGAAAAGGAGATTCCTAATTCCTGCACTCCCGCATCGCGGCGTTGCAACTTCAGATAGGTAGGTAAGTAAATAAAGTCCAACTTGAGCGCCGTGCCGCGTGAGCGCAGCGATTGGGAATCTCCCTTTCCCTATGTACTTAACTCTTCGAATAGAGCCCCTGTACACTATGGTAAGTACCTAAAGTATGGCTTTGAAAAGTAAACAAACTGAGAGTACCTACCTCAATACATATACATAGGGTTCTGTGGTATTATGGCTAATGAAATAGAACCAAAGCTTACGACTACGTATACGAGGGGTGATCCAAAAGTAATGATAACTGAATACTTATTGAATCGGATTAAAATAAATAGGTATGCCGTTACTGGCCATAAAGACTCCGTAGTAAATAAAAAAATATGTATCTGTCAGAGAGTTGCAGCTGTTTTTTCACGAGCAGTCGGAACAATAACGCAATAATGGAGAAAACTGAGGTCAGAGCGGTTATTTTAAATACTTCCGTTTGAAAAAAATGTGTACTAAAGTTATATACGCTGAATTAATGGGAACACTGGGCGAGTCCGCTCCACCGTATTCCACAGTGGCACGGTGGTCAAAGGAGTTTAACTTGGGAAGAACATCCACTCAAGATGAACTTCCCGAAGGCCGTCCATCTGATGCCATTACTGGAGAAAACGTCGAAAAAATTCATGATCTCGTTTTAACAGATAGAAGGATGACTATCAGGCATCTAGTTGAGCTCACAGGCATCTCGTATGGCAGCATTCAAAGAATCTTAACTGATGAACTACACATGAAAAAAGTCTCCGCTCGTTGGGTGCCTAGAATGTTAACGGCTGAACAAAGGAAAATACGATGTGAGATTTCGAAGTCTAATCTTGACAAATATCAAACTGATCCCGAAACATTTTTGCGTCGGTTTGTAACCATGGACGAGTCTTGGATCCACCATTTCGATCCTGAGACCAAACAGTAATCCATGACCTGGAAGCGAGCGTCTTCCCCTACACCGAAGAAATTCAAGGTAGCAAGCTCCGCTGGTAAGGTCATGGATTCAGTGTTTTGGGATGCTGAGGGAGTCATAATGATCGAATACCTGGAAAGGGGAACCACTATTACGGGCTCCTACTACGCTGACCAAATACGCAGATTGAAAGAGGCAATCAAAGAAAAGCGGCGGTGTAAACTTCGAGCTGGCATCCTGTTTCACCAGGACAACGCACCGCCCCACAAGGCCGGCGTTGCGATGGCTGCCATCCGTGATTCAGGGTTCGAATTGCTGGAACACCCCCCATATTCGCCAGACCTGCTGAAAGAAGATCTTAGAGGCAACAAATTTTTAAATGATGGCGAGGTAATGGACGCTGTGGAGGCATTTTTGGAGGGTCAAGAAAAATATTTTTTTTTAAGGAATTCGTGGTCTGGAGAAACGATGGTCTAAGTGTGTAGACTTGGAAGGAGATTACGTAGAAAAATAAATTATTTTATTAAACATTTTATGTGTCTTTCATACTGATTATCATTACTTTTGGATCACCCCTCGTAGGTTATACAGGTATTTATAGATTGCTTGTAACATGTCTCGCTAATTAACATTTCATGTGTGATTCTTGCCACCGCACTCCGAATAAATAACCGATACGAAATAGGGCAGTATTTAATTCTGTGACGTTCAGTCCCCAGGATGTGGTTTGATCAAATAAAAACAACTGACGTCAACAAAAAAAAGTATAAATTTATTTAAAATAGGTCGTGGGTGGAAAAGCCCGTCTGGTTTTACGCCGTAGTTCGGTACTCCCCTAGGGCGACGGCGGTGCGGCTGCTAGGTCGTCTGGCGAGGGCAGCGGAAGGTGGAGCTGGTGTTAGGCTCGGGTACCGGGCAGCTGGTGTCGGGTGGAAACCTTCCACAAAATGGCGGCAGGCTGGGCGCGACTTAGCGCGACTCTTGAAGTCGTAAATTAACACCCTGTGAAATAACGTTCACAGTTATAATTTATCCAAGCTCCTCCGCTGATGGTGAACACTCTGGATGAATGCGCCTAGGTATGAAGAGAAGCCGAAAGCAGTTGGTGGAAGTGTTCACTATCAGAACGGAGTTAAAATTAAAACAAAAGAAGAAAAGCGCATGAGTTGCGGTTTCATAAAAAAAGAAGAAGGTACTTTAGAAATTAATTAAAGCGGTGAATCTAGCAGGATTGGCTTATTACAAAAACTAAAGATAAGCACTTCTGAGCGGCTTGACCTAAAATAGAATGTTCTAAAAATAGAACTATTTAAAAACACAATTTTAATAAATACGCTCAGCAATGGACAGGCTAATGCAATTTAGCAGTATAATTTAGTTACTGTCTTACACAGAGTTGGTTTGAGCACTTAGGTATCCTAGGGTTTAAGTATAAGCACTAACTTAAAGCTAAGCACAGCTATATTATAACACTTGTTCAAAACTTACCCAATTGGGGTGCGAGATGACACTTGTCACTTAATTACGATTAGAGATCTACTACTAGTTCCTTTATAGAATAATTAAGACTTCCAAAATATGTCGGAAGGACAGAACGTTTAACGAACGTTTTGAATTATACCAGCGCGTAAGACGACACAGGTTAGCTGTGAACGCAACTGGCATATGTGTGATGTCTCTCAAATCGTGGCCCGTAATGAATCGGCAGCCGTTCTTCTAGAATGTTCGTCTGCGGAGCGCTGACCAATCAGCGCCAAGGACAAGATCACGCCACCTGGCCGTGTATCATCGCGCAGCACAAGTGTTAAAGATTATTGTTTTTATTATTATGTTATTATTGTATAGTAGTTTTAATAATGTTAGATTTAGTTTATTTTTATTTTGATATTATTCTTTTATTATTAATATGATAGTTTGAAAGTGTTTTAATAGGTTTAAGTTATTATTAATGTAAGGTTTTGTAGTTTTTAAGTATTTAATTATATAAATGTATTTAATAATTTGTTGGTTTTAATAACAATTATAAGACATGTACGTGCAACGTTACATTACCCCGCGCGTCATAACAAGGATTTTATTATATTAAGAAATAAAATCCGCACTTTAAGTATAATTTTCGTATTTTCCCTTTCAAAACATCTCATAAAAAAACTTTCATACTTCACGCAAACATAAAAGCTATAGAAACCATTTATTAAGGCTAATAACGCGACCAGACATTATTTGAGGTTACTATTTTTTTATATATAAATAGTGACCCATACAAAAAGAAACAAGTACTTGGTGGATAAAATGTGCACAGGGCAATGGGAAGAAACGTACGTGTCATATTTAATTAGGTTATTTTCATTTATCTAGGCCAATTAATTTTAAGTCTTTTTTTATATGCCATCATGCTTTTATATGCAGTCATTTCGCGAAAATAACAATTATATGCACCACAATTAATAATAAGTTTTGAACAAGGTTTTATTCTATTACTCCGTTCTGTTACAAATTATCTAACTAAATAACGTTTTGGTTGATCAAATGAAAGCGAAGCAAATGAAAATGATGTAAAGCTGGTGAAAAGTAAAAACACAAGCACAAAAAAGAAATAGGAAAAAAAAACCTTGAATAATTGCAACTAACGTGTTACACCTCAATATTTTGATGTTACTTAAAAATAAAAATAATTCTTTTTTTTTAACACTTTTTGTACACGACAGTACCGGACCCTTAGAACAAAAGCGCTTGAAAGATAATGAAGCACGCGTACAGAGTGTTCTTAAATAAATGTAAACTGCAAGCAAATATGAAATAATATTAATGAACACTTTTAAATTTAATTATTTAAGTTTCAAAAAATTTAAAAAATACAATGTCAAATCGAGGCAAACACTTTAGTTGCGGCAACCAAAAAGAACAAAAAAACGTTTCACAAAAATAAAAACACAAAACACACAACTACTCTACAGCGCAAAACCAGACCTATATTAAAACCACGTTTAAGGGCGCCAGTGTGACGTTCAGTCCCCAGGATGTGGTTTGATCAAATAAAAACAACTGACGTCAACAAAAAAAAGTATAAATTTATTTAAAATAGGTCGTGGGTGGAAAAGCCCGTCTGGTTTTACGCCGTAGTTCGGTACTCCCCTAGGGCGACGGCGGTGCGGCTGCTAGGTCGTCTGGCGAGGGCAGCGGAAGGTGGAGCTGGTGTTAGGCTCGGGTACCGGGCAGCTGGTGTCGGGTGGAAACCTTCCACAAAATGGCGGCAGGCTGGGCGCGACTTAGCGCGACTCTTGAAGTCGTAAATTAACACCCTGTGAAATAACGTTCACAGTTATAATTTATCCAAGCTCCTCCGCTGATGGTGAACACTCTGGATGAATGCGCCTAGGTATGAAGAGAAGCCGAAAGCAGTTGGTGGAAGTGTTCACTATCAGAACGGAGTTAAAATTAAAGAAAAGAAGAAAAGCGCATGAGTTGCGGTTTCATAAAAAAAGAAGAAGGTACTTTAGAAATTAATTAAAGCGGTGAATCTAGCAGGATTGGCTTATTACAAAAACTAAAGATAAGCACTTCTGAGCGGCTTGACCTAAAATAGAATGTTCTAAAAATAGAACTATTTAAAAACACAATTTTAATAAATACGCTCAGCAATGGACAGGCTAATGCAATTTAGCAGTATAATTTAGTTACTGTCTTACACAGAGTTGGTTTGAGCACTTAGGTATCCTAGGGTTTAAGTATAAGCACTAACTTAAAGCTAAGCACAGCTATATTATAACACTTGTTCAAAACTTACCCAATTGGGGTGCGAGATGACACTTGTCACTTAATTACGATTAGAGATCTACTACTAGTTCCTTTATAGAATAATTAAGACTTCCAAAATATGTCGGAAGGACAGAACGTTTAACGAACGATTTGAATTATACCAGCGCGTAAGACGACACAGGTTAGCTGTGAACGCAACTGGCATATGTGTGATGTCTCTCAAATCGTGGCCCGTAATGAATCGGCAGCCGTTCTTCTAGAATGTTCGTCTGCGGAGCGCTGACCAATCAGCGCCAAGGACAAGATCACGCCACCTGGCCGTGTATCATCGCGCAGCACAAGTGTTAAAGATTATTGTTTTTATTATTATGTTATTATTGTATAGTAGTTTTAATAATGTTAGATTTAGTTTATTTTTATTTTGATATTATTCTTTTATTATTAATATGATAGTTTGAAAGTGTTTTAATAGGTTTAAGTTATTATTAATGTAAGGTTTTGTAGTTTTTAAGTATTTAATTATATAAATGTATTTAATAATTTGTTGGTTTTAATAACAATTATAAGACATGTACGTGCAACGTTACAATTCAGAATTATTACATTACTTCGTCAGGGATATAACTCCTTTATCCATACTAATATTATAAATGCGAAAGTAACTCTGTCTGTCTCTCTGTCTGTCTGTTACCTCTATACGCTTCAACGGCTTGACCGATTTACATGTAGCAAATTGAATCCGATGCGGGCGAAGTCGCGTGCAGAAGCTAGTAATTTATAATTAAAGAAAATCCCTGAGATCCATTCATTCCTTCTAGGGATACGCTCGTCTTTGTACACGTGTCTCTTCTCTGTATTGAAAATTGTATTTGTGTGTTTTTATTCTGTACATTAAAGTGTTACTTACTTACTTACTTACATCGACGAAAGACAAATGACATCAGAAAAGAGCCCAGTAATTCTGAAAATTGCTGAATCGATTTTTTTTTAACTATAGCCTAGAACACTATCTATTAACTCACATAGGTACTTAACAAAAAGGAAAATAAAGAAATGGTACAGAGAAACTCAAACTTATCATTATGACACCCCTCTAGTGCCGGGGGCGGGGTTTGATAGAATAAAGAGTAGGTATAAATACCAATTACTCACAAAATTGCACACATACGTAATATTTACAGGTACAGTCGAGTTCGCCAATATATACACACTTTTGCACCTTACCACGTTGTAATACCTAAGGTCCAAAAGTGTACACATATTAATGAACTCGACTGTACAAAGGCTGCTATAAATAGTAAGCCTAGGCTTTAATCCTCATACGGGTCCAATGAAGATGCGTGTAAATGAATTTCCTCACGGAACATGCTGGAACTCGGTCAATAATTTTAAATCTATTTTCACTTAAGTATTATTACGAGTAAGTGACCTACTCAGAACTACAAGCAGTGATGTGATGTGCTACTCTTGTTTCCGCGCTCGGCTGATATGATATGAGCACATTTGTACGTATTAGTATAGTATGCTGCATAAAGATGTAGCCAGCCTACCTACCAGAAACGAAGCGCAGGATTTTCCTGGTGGAATCACCCGCCTGAATCAAGCCCGCGCGCAGCTCGCGCCCAACTCGCCTTCCGTCATTTGTTTCATCCGGAGATGGTGAGCGAATTGTTGGCCCGCACACACACCGCGTAGTGCATAGACGTCCTCGCACGCAAACATTGACACTTCATACGAATTGTATTCGAAATCGTGCTTTTATAGGCCCTGTCCGCCGTGTGTCCTGAGTATTTTAGCCTGTTGCTAGCAATGACTTATGAATCGCCGACCCCATCTTGGTTGATCCAACCGTTAAACTTGCACTGCATTGTCAAAGACTAAACATTACACCAGCATTACTCAAAGTCGATGTAATAGTTATAAAAGTTTATCTTCCGATCAGTTCGGGGTATCTATCTGAGCCATTAACATTCCCGGAGTGGCCCCATTAATCCAGGGAAGCCCTGGAGATTGGAGATAGCTGGAGCGAGACGAAAGGGTTGAATTCGGTTCAGAAAAATGAGGTGACATGAGGAAATCATATTACAAGAACTGCCATTTGACCAAAATGTCGAGTTCAATGATTTTACTGTTTGTATATATACCTACTTAGTTTTATATCTAAAAATTATGATTTTTGTTGGAAATTAAAGTAAGGAGTAAGTACTTCATTCAAAACATTTCTAATTTGGAACTTTAGATTCAATTTGTATTCACATTGATATTTTCAGTGAAGGAAAACACCGTGAGATTTATGAGGAAATCTCCTCGCATCTGAAAAAATATTCAAAAGTCCCTGATCCACATTGGTCCGCGAGGGGACTGGGGTCTATCGTGACGAGAGGATGCCTCCAACCAAAAATGAACTAAAAAAGTTCCAAGTTGCTGACTCATGTTTTCCTGATTAAGTACAACTTTGCAGCCAGGGCGATAACGGATAGCGGAATCTTCGTTTTGTTTATTTTAAAAGAATAAGGTCCAGGTGCCAAAATAATACTACTTTATGTAACTGCTACATAATAAAGGTCCTTAAAACACGAGTGGGGTCTTAGCGCACAAGTGTTTTAAGGCATAATTACGGGTATGTACAGTTGCAAACACAATTTTATCTACAATCATTTTATAAATCCTCTAAGATGCTTCAAAATCTGTCAACAATGGCGGCAATAGGTACGAATACGTCATGTCTCACCTCGGGGGGCACGGCAGTGCCCCCGCCACATCGAGCGCGAAGCAAACACTGCCGTACCATCCTTTACTGGAACCATTTCGCCGCATTTTCAGGCCCCTATTTGAGAACCTCTGGATAAGACTAGAACGCAGAAATTTTCATCATCCAGTAAGCTATAATCACATACTTAAAATCCAAAATTTCAAGTCTGTAGGTCCTTTAGTTCCGAAGTTAAGCGAAAGCAAAGTTTCGCATTTATGACACTTACTCACTCACTCACTCATGATCATCAAAATAGAACTAGTACTTCCCATAAACTCAGAGAGCTGAAATTTAGTACAGAGTTAGGGTTTAATGGCCACATAGAGGGAAAACTATAAAAACTAGGATAATCGAAGATCTGGAGTACCTGGTGACCCTGATTAGAAAACACAAGAGCCCAACCAAAATATTAGAGATCGTCATACCGCCTTTACAAAAAATATTCAACTTGGTGGGCCGCTTCACTTGATGTCAAAAATCGAAGGTCTGAAGTATCTGATGAAGAACCCTCAGCTGGTCTCAGCTGTATTAGAGATATGGTAATGCCCCCTTCTACTATTGATAGGTACATGAAAAATCGACTGTCATTGCAAAAATCCAGCGTAGTGGGACACATCTTCTAATTTAATCTAGCCTATAGCGACCCACTGCTAGGCGAATGCCTCCCCTTCTGCTTTTAATACGCTATAAATAAAAAATACACCCGGCTAAGGCGTAAATACCGCGCCGTTTAAACCGTCTAAAAGAATAAATAATGAACGCGAATGGGCAATACGAAAAACTGTTGCTACTGTACAAGAATCAGAACTGGAAAAAAAGAAAAGAAAGATTTGTAATAATAAAAAAAACTATTCCTAAAAAGAAAAAAAATGTGTCAAATAAGAAAATCTAATAAAATAAATCAATATGCCCACGTTTCTACAAAAAGAAGTGAAATCCCACCAAAAACATTATGTAAAAAACTAGCCAAGTCTCGATAGATATCTCTAAAAAGTAATGAAATCTAGACAAAGTCGTGCCAAGTCTAAGGTTCCTTACTCCGATTTCTTTATTATTATAGTTAATGTTGTGTGACTTGGCCGTTGAACATTCTTTATACGTTAGTGGGTACAAACGTCGCAGTAAGGAACCTTAGACTTGGCACGACTTTGTCTAGATTTCATTACTTTTTAGAGATATCCATCGAGACTTGGCTAGTTTTTAGGGTTCCGTACCCAAAGGGTGAAAAACGGAACCCTATTAATATTCCTCCGATGTCCGTCCGTCCGTCCGTCCGTCCGTCCGTCTGTCTGTCACAGGGCTCTATCTCTTCAACGGAAATAGGTAGAGATTTGAAATTTTCACAGAAATCGTGTTTCTGTGGCCGCTATCACAACAAATACTAAAAAGTAAAAATATATCTATATAAATTGGGGTATTCATACAAGTAACTGTTTTTTTCTTCGTCTCATTTCAAGCGCTCTATCTAATGAACCATTATTGTTAGACACCTGAAATTTTCACAAAATACGCATTATTAAAGCCTCCATCACAACAAATACTGACAACAGTCAATAAGTTTATTCCAAATGCGGATTTTCACACAGGAAATTTACGTATTTTATCGAACGTCGCTCTTTACGTACATTAATACAATAAAAATTTATAAATATTAAAAAAAGTGATTTCCTAACTCTAAAACAATAAAAAAATTGAAAAACTGAAAAAAAATTCAGTAAGTATAAAAAACAAGAAAAAAAGTGTGGAGGGTTTGTGATTAGAACCCACGGTCACCTAACCTATTTGAGTGGAACCACGTCTCTCACGAATAGGTACACCACCATAGCACTTACTAAGCTGGCGAAATTAGGTATCTAGTTACAGCGAATCGAACAAAAGTCTAATTCAAATTTGTAACACGTCAAGTTTACCGCGGTCTTCGCTAGATGGCGCTAGCTGTCAATTACATCGCGCTATCGTTTGGTTGCCACCAAACAGTGACCTGCGGTCATATGCCAATATTTGTTGTGTTTAGCCGGTTCCTTCAGATTAGGACCTAGTACTTAGCACGCTATACGCTTTCACCTCTGCTACGTTATAGCGTCGAGTATCCAGATAATACAGTGGCTGCCGCAGTGAACTTCCACCCTAAGCTGGGATTCACTTTGTCAGTACGGTGGCGCACTTATTGTTCCCGGTAGTGTAGAACGTCCGTGTAGTAAAGTTCTCGTTCTAAGGTTGAGCTTCCCTTGTCCCACTTCGCCCGGCTATAAATTTCGAATATTTTTTGTATATTCATTCAATTCCATGATAATAATATGACTAAATAGTTCCAAGTTGCCAGTGTTTTGTTTTATAATGGCCTCATCGATGTCGCTAGCTAAAGAAGTATGTTTAGATTAATAAAAAATAGTACATAGTTAAGATGAATTAATAAATTCTATACAGACGATGATACCCAATCCGATATGTGAATTTTCTCCTATCTTCCAATAAAATCTAGTTCGGCTTCGACCCTGCCTGATAGGGTCATATAGTAGATTGTTTATCAAGGGACTAAAAGAAGCCATTATGACACGAGATGTTTAGCCACCCGAGCAGAGCGAGGGTGGCTATAGTTCGAGTGTCATTATGGTTGTTTAGTCACGCGTTAAACACTCTGCTTTTCACTTCGAATGCGAGGAAAAAAAAACGAAGTTTCATACAAAATTACGATATTTATTATAACAAAGTAGATAACCGGCTACTTCCCGATGACCTAGAATCATGAAATTTGGCCAGAAGCAAGGTCTTACAGCACACGTACAGGAATAAATCTGATAACCGTAAATATTATATATTTTGATGCAAGAAAAGCCAATTTACTAATACAAACTTATCATTTGCGGTTGGCGCAGTAGCCGTGTCTACTTCACCAACCGCAAATAATAAGTTTGTATTGTTAAATTTGCATCATCAAGTTTGTAGGTACGGAACCCTCGGTGCGCGAGTCCAACTCGCACTTGACCTGTTTTTTTATCACGTGACGTTTTGAATGATATTTAGCCAACAGATTCAAAATATTTTAAAACTAATTGGGTCATGCATTATTAAATGTATTCACTTTAAATAAAACAAGATTCATAGGTATTCGTAATCATTAAATCGTGTTTCACGAAATTAAATCGTTTTTTCACGCCCTAGAAATTGTCTAGGTTCACTGGAAATGGGAATAATCCTCCTTTCACAAACTCTGTGGTTGGCTGTTTAGGCGGGTTTCCAATGTCAATTAAAAAAATTTTACTTTAGTCCCTAGAGACTAAAAAAGAGCTTTAGTCCCGATGTGCAGAGACTAAAGTAACATTTTAAGAGCATGAGACGTGAAAAGGTACTTAGTGTTGTGATTAAATTGTTTTTTTTTTTTTTCCCACCAATTGTGAATAGGGATCACATAGAGACGCTCAGTTGTACGGAACCCTACATATGCGATTCCGCATTTGACTGATTTTTTACAGAATGTTCATGGTGGGATTCGATTTTCAATAAGTACAGACAGACAAATAGAGCCGACATTTGAATTTGGAACAAACTTTCGCTCTGTCTGACTAAAGAATATAGGCGGGCATTGCTGTTCGAAGATGTTCGATATTTGAATGCTATTAGACAATCGAATTCTAATGGTGGTCTAATGGTCTAATACAGCTATAAGAACATTTTCACAAATAAGAAATCTGTTCTAACTAAACAGTTTATCTTAATGCTGGTCATAATTTGCGGTTTTTGAACGCATCATAGAGGGCTTATGATATGAGTGTAGATAAATATTTTTATTTGAAATTATTATTCACAATAACAAAATTCAATAGGTAAATATACCTAATCCACGAAAATTAAAGCAACTAAATTGATTCGTTAGTAAAGAAAGTTCACACGATGGACATTTATTGCCGTTCGAATTTCAAAACTCAAACGCATGCCACCCAGTCATAAACTTAAGCACGAGAACAAAAGAACTTATCACACACCAAAATATACTTCTATTCTATACCTTATTGCATCAGGGATAAAGTTTAAAATAGATTTGGTTTTGCAGAAGCAATTCGTCTTTTTTCAGTCACTTGACCGTTACTGTTTGATCAACGCTTCATTCGATTCGAGCGCATTTCTTTCGCGCTCTGTAAATAAGATTGCTTTTCGTCTAATTTCTTAATAATTAAAAGGCAAGTAAGCTTGAAGTAACAAATAGTTAATTCTTACATTCTTCAACTGCATGTTTACCATAAAGCCGTGTTCACGAGTGGTACCGGAAGTAATAAACCGTGATACACATCAGTGAGTTACTTGTCCGGCAGATAATTAGAACTATTTAGGAGAAAGGATAAATAAATCATTGTAAAATACCTTAAACCCGTGGAAGCCGTGGTGGCCTAGTGGTTCGACCTACCGCCTCTCATGCAGAGGGTCGGGGGTTCGATTCCGGCTCCGACCTCTACGTTACTTATGTGCGAAATTCAATTTGAGTTTACCACTAAGCTTTTCGGTGAAAACATCGTGTGGAAACCTACACACATCTGCGAAGTAATTCAAAGATGTGTGTGAAGTCCGCAATCCGCACAGAACCCGCGTGGGGACTACATATAGCACAAACCATCTTAGAGGAGGCCTGTGTGCCCAGCAGTCAGGGGCTCTATTCGAAGTCTTAAATAGGGATCTCCCTGTTCCCTATAGAATCGCTCACGCGTAAAGTTGAACTTTTAATCTTGCTTAAAGTTCCCACGACGCGTGAGCGATCCTATAGGGAATAGGGAGACCCCTAATATAGCCCCTGAAGTCAATATAGGCTGGTGTGGTTGTGTGGCGTTATATAGATTAAGAGTGTTTACTCCCAAAACTGGCAACGTCGCAAATAGCTGTCAAATATTTCATTAATTTATGAATATTACTAAATGAAAATATGAATTGCTCTATGGTTGAATAAAACATTAAGCATGGATTGTAACAATTATCCTAGGAACATGAAATTTTTAGGATCATGGAAGTACTATCGTTTGAAAACTTTCCATCGCATTTTCCATGCAGTTTAAAGTAATATTATCATTTGATTGCTTAACCAATAAATATACCTGGAGCGAGACGCGTCATTCAACTATAGAATGATAACTTCTTTTACAGTACACTTGCTCTGAAAGTGTCTGGTGGCAAGGACCCACATAGGCACGTAAAGGGCTACTTACCGCACACGTGCGGTAAAGTAACTTTTTAATTTTCAAAATACATGCAATAAGTATATACTGTCCATAATAAAGAGTTCCACTCAATAACATCTCAAGCTTGTTTTTACTCGCCATCAACCGTGTTTAAATAGGTATCAAATGACTTTATAAACGTAAACAATTTTCAGTTTAATATTAATTACAAGTAAAATATGTTAAATTGTATTATTTTACTACGATTAATATAAACAATTATTTACACATAATTTCTCAAGTCCAATTCGGACTGACCGCTGCTCGACTTTTTTTTTTTTTTTTTTCAAATCAAAGGCGTTTTTTAGTTTTAAACGGTTGCTAGTACTTGAGTACACGCAGTGTTGAGACTGCTTATTGTGATTTAATAACTTATGCATTATAAACAATGACTGACAACCATGAGATAAGATGAGTTTCATTTATTTAGTATTATAGAAATGATAAATATTGATATAATGCAATTTAAAAGTTTTAATTTATTTGTATAAAGTTTGACTGTTTGACCAATACCTTAAAAAAAACTACTGAACATGCGCGCGCATGCGGCGCTGATTGGTTGCTCATTTGCCGCGCTTTCGACTTAGAAAACCCGCTAGAAGTGGTTTATCATTATTGTTCGTAGTGTTTAAATTCTGAGTTTTATTAGATATTTTGCAATAAAATATGTCAAGTTCAAGTGATGAAATACAAGCAACCCCACCAGATATTTTGCTACAAGCACAGCATGCAACGGACAGCCTCTTGCCGGAAAAATCAAAAGATCGTTATTTAAGCACTTATGATGTGATTCTGATCCTGCAAACTTGAGCCAGACGGTTAAATTTGGAGGAAAAACGATTTTGTTCAATATACAAAATTGTACCAACGTCACTTTTAATTTTAACAATTAAATAATATTAAAAATATTTTTTTTTATTTCCTCGCATCATTTACTGTAAAACGTTGTACAATACTTGTGTGGTTTGGTCATTCCCAACTCGTGTCGGTGTAAAACACTCCCTACGGTCGTGTTTTACATCACCGCCACTCGATGGGTATGACCAACTTACCACACGTATATCGTAAATAACTATTTTAATTCAGTAATATTGAGAAATTATTGAAAACAGCGTAACATTTGACAGCTATATGCGACGTTGCCAGGTTTCGGGATAAACCCTACTACTTGCTAAACTAGTTCAAATGACAGTTTAATAATTCCAGAAAGTGATTACATAGTGGCATCGATGCTAATGGTGCAGTCATGGGAATAAATGAATCATGGATACGTTACTTTTTGTTCGTTGCACTCCGTTAAGTATTGTAGTTTGATGAAATATTTTGTACCTTTATTCAGCAATTAAATGTTTTGACTACGTAACAATATTATGTGTATTTCGTTCTTAAATGAAATTCTTCTACCTATATCTACATCTTGGATGCTCAGGGAATACCAATTATGTTGCCTGTCTGTGTTCTAATTTGTGCTTTCCTTAATCAGAATCTAAAATCGGTGTTAAGCATCAATTATTTTTGTTTAAAAGATTTCTATCATTGATTGACATGATTCATAAATTCATTCTATCAATATCTATTATGCTAAGCGATTGATCGATGTTCATCTCGGTTGTGCCCACATTTATATCGCATCAATCTGCAAACTTCTTGTACTTATCACATCTACTATTTCATTTACTCTACTCGGCCTTATAAATTGTAGAATAGACCAAAGGCACCGCAGAGAATAAGATTCTGACTCAAGGATCTTATCAGTTCAGAAAACCAATTCCACAGCCGTTTGTCTAATTTCTAAGCTCTTAATTACGTATGCCGAACTAGGAAATAGATAACATTAATATAAGTAGGTCCAGTTTTTTTTTTATGAAAACGACTGCCTGGATCAGTCGGGTGATCGGTCCCCCATTCGGAACCATTTCACCCAAGGTCCAGTTATTTAGAATTAATAGAAATGAAATGTGGCATACATTCGGTACACAGGATTGCACAGGACCGGTCGGAGTGGCGAGCCTTGGGGGAGGCCTATGTCCAGCAGTGGACGTCTTTCGGCTGAAATGATGATGATGATGATGATGATACATTCGGTACTTGGTAATGAAATGACCGAAGGAAACAAAACTACTTGGACGTCTCCGTATAGTACGACACAACTTAGAAGGCGCGCGTCGAAGTACTTAGGCCGTTGATGTAGAGTCTATTATTGCTTAATTCGCGCGCCTTCTAAGTTATGTCGTGCTATACCGCGTATGCACCTCCTACTATTAACCTCGAAGCCGTGGTAGCCTAGTGGTTTGTCCTACCGCCTCTCATGCAGAGGGTGAGGGTTCGAATCGAGTGCGAAATTTAATTTGAATTTACCATTGAGGTTTTCGGTGAAGGAAAAGATCGTGAGGAAACCTGCACGCATCTGCGAAGTAAGTAATTCAAGGATGTTGTGAAGTCCCCAATCCGTGGGCATGGGCCCGCGTGGGCACTATCGCCCAAACCCTCTGGTTGTGAGAGGAGGCCTGTGCCCAGCAGTGGTCCGTGAATAGGCAATTCTGGTGGTGAGGTGGTGTGGATATCCGCGAATTGTACTCCAGTTCTCACCGCTTACTGGCTTAGTGATTTTGTGGAATCACCCAATAATCCCAATATTATTTAGGTACTACATTTACAGGTAGCCACAAAAGAAACATAGGTATCTATTTATTATGTAATTTACGCCCCATCAAAGACAGAAGCCTCATTACTTTAATATTATAATGATGAATGCCCTAATTATTTTTAATGAAAACGTAATTTTACTATTACGAGGTCAAGCGCGAGTAGGATTTTTATCGGTGGTTACTTCGTTAGAATACTTTTTAGGCCAAGTTCATCACCTTATTACCACCATATTACTACTAACTTAACTACTGACTTACCAAGAGGACTTAGGTACTGTATTGCGGAAGCTTCGCCAACGCGCCACAGTCGTATTAGCTGACACTTTTTCTTTCAAATCTTACAACCCATGTAGGTAATCTTACAAGCCGTGGTGGCTTTGGTGGCCTAGTGGGTCGACCTACCGCCTCTCATGCAGAGGGTCGGGGTTTCGATTTCGGCTCGCATCTCTAAGTTTACTTATGTGCGAAATTCAATTTGAATTTACCACTGAGCTTTTCGGTGAAGGAAAACATCGTGAGGAAACCTGCACGGATCTGCGAAGTACTTAATTCAAAGATGTGTGTGAAGTCCCCAATCCGCACTGGGCCCGCGTGGGGACTATAGCCCAAACCCTCTCGTGATGAGAGGAGGCCTGTGCCCAGCAGTGGAACGCAAATGGGCTGGAGTTGTAGTAGCAGTAGTTACAACCCATTAAAAGTAACTCAACAGATTATGAATATGTGTGTACTTATGTCATACTAAAAAACATCTTAAACTGATGCTGCTTGTTACCCACTTCAAAATGGTCATAGTCAGCAATGCAGCTTACTCCGGTCGGATATTCATATTCTTAGGTAATGAGGGAGGGCTGTGTGATCATTAAATAAAAGATGTTCTTTATGTCTTCGGAGGTTTATTTTATGTAATGTATATTGTATGTAAAAAATGTAATATTTTATTAGAACGATAAAAGAAACTAAAAGCAGTCGTAGTCGAAGAAAATGGGAGCAGTTTTTTGTATGGGGTGCAGCCGTGACGATTCACTATTATTAATTAGTTAATACAGAATGTGTTGTGTTTACTACAAAGGGTTGATTCCGAGAGGGCGCTGTCAAAGTGACAGTAGATTTTACATGACATAAGACAGCGTTTAGAAACTAAAATACAAGGGCCACCGTATTCTTGCTCACTAGTTGGCGCCACTATCTTTAACGTGTTGGCTTTCAATGTCAAAGTTTGTCATTTCATATACAATGGTTCGGATTCGCGTTTCTCATGAGGAAGATGCCTTCCCCAAATTGTGAGGTATGCGTTTTGCCCGAAGACGTGTATCATCGGTTGGCGGAGTGTGCTCGGACTCGGCCGGAGAGAGAGAGGTTATTTGAGAAATTCCATCTGAGTAAGTCCAACCTGGGAACATTCCAGGAAATTTTGTCTGAGCCTGCCTCGGATGCCGGGAAAATGATTTTAACAATGATTTTTATACGAAGTATTATATATGTCTATGGATTTTAAGCTTTTTGACTAAATAACCTCCCTCTTTCCTCCATAACAACACTCTACTGAGGAGAAGTTTAGAGCGGCTCCAATGGGCTGGCATCGTCATTTAATGACAAAGGCCCAAAAAAAAAAGATAAAAAAAAAAAAAATACAATGTCACTGTGACACTGTTGCTATTGTGTGTATTATGTCACTTGTGCTTCGGAGACCTCAGTGTTTTGCACATGTGCGAAATTGGCAACATTGCACCTCGTAGGACTACTAGCGGCGAATTCACTCGCGGTGACCCTTTAAGGCCGTTCCCTGACTCAGTATCGTCAAATTGCTCATTTAAGATCATACTTTTCTAAGAAATATTAAAAGTTAAAACATTGAAAAAAACATATGTTATATTTGATTATATCACCCTTACATTGACAGCTTTCGTTACACGTTTCACAAAACTTCGCTCGATACTATTTAATTCCAAAGTAACCTCTAACTCGAACCTTTAATCCAACTTTACTCCAGTTTTAATATATCAAACAGTGTAAAACTAAATATAACAGAAAAATTATGCATATTATATGCATACATTGACAGCTTTATAAATGCCATATTTTTGGACGGTATTTTTATAGAAATTAAACCGCTTTAAATACTAACTAAATCGGGCGTTCTGTGCGTAGCGCTTTTTCTTTCACCCGTTGCACGAGTGACAGTGACGGCTGAGCTGGGTATAGGGACGGCCTTAACCCGGGTTTCGGAGCACGCACTACAGTATGGGCTCTGCCACTCTTCTTGTATCATTTCTCTATTGTAGGTCTCAAGCTCCTCTAGTGGCGAATTCACTCGCGGTGACCCTCATTTACACCATAATAATGAACTTCAAAATCTACGGGACCCCATTTTTTCACACATGACAGGGCTCGAGAATAATAAATGGCCGCCATTAGAGCTTGTACGTCTCGACCGGTGCAATTAACCGGTGATTTATCTACATCATGTATTCCATCGATTAGGTATTAATATCGCCCAACGCCCTAAAACCTTTTTTGACGATTCAGTGTCTATGGCGTACGCCTGGAGGGCTTCTTAGATTATTTTTTAATTATTGACGCGATCAGGTTTGGGTTGGCCTTTTAGTTTTGTCGTGATTGTATGTGCGTGTGAGTACTTTGAGTGTTAGAGATAATCTACTATATGAAGTCCCGCGCTTCCACAATTAATTCAAAACGCTTTAAGTAATTAATGTATTTGGAAAGTATTTATAAAGCACCATCAACAATCTCAACGCATGTGTGCGTGCTGAGACAACCGTCAAACATGCGTTTAGAGTGTTGGTGGTATTTTTAAATACTTTGAAGAGTTTTGAATGTTTGTGTTTTTTTTGCTTTAACCTCAACTCTAACAGTCTATCCTTCTGTGTCTAGGTATACTTACCTCCCTGATTCAGATAAAAGTAAAAATTGTTTGTTTGTGTTTTTTATTCGAATCAGGTGGTAAGTATGCTTTAATACCTACCTACACCTAAACTGCGTAACTCTATATAGGTAGGTCTACGAATAATTTGAGACCTAAAAAAAATTAGTAAGGAACTTGATTTATTTTATGACTTGTATAACAGGAAAATATTCTGTAGAAGTGGTTTTCAAATTGACAGCGTTGTTCTAAAATTATTAACCTTTTAAGAAATTATCACGCGGGCCAGTGTAAGATTACAGCTGACTAATAAAGGCCTGTTGAAGTCACGTGACCGTATGTATATGTATGTGCTTAACTCGAAAAGTAGGTACTGAACAGATTGCAAAAAAATTTGGCATGGTATATTTATATACTTAGGCTACTTTATATCCCAAAAAAACGCATGGTTCCCGCGGCAACGATATATCTAACCGAATTCCGGATGTACTCTATGATAGGATAGCATTTTGTACGAATGGTAGTGACATCTAGCGTCAACGTTAAGAACCCTTATGCTAGCGGAACTACAATTTTTATTTCAATGCGGAAAAATAGATGTCACTATGTCAAGGTAGGTAATTATTTTACTATGTACTAATAAGCACTTTATTTCTTTAATTATGCTCTTTATTCGGTTATTTGTCACTGCACTGTTACTGGCAAAACTTTTTTGAGAAAAAATCTCAATTTCCCGAGTAATTTTTTTCATAATGTTTTCATCACTCTTGAAACATAGTACAACGTCATCTGTTAAATTTAACAAAACTCTGATCTACTTCGACTTAGTCCAAACAGGTTTGTTATTAGTACAGTTTTAAAAACCTCCCATTGGCTAATAACCAATGATAGTTCTACTGTATGCCAATATTAACCAATCATAAGCACTCCTTCGTTTAGAAGTACAAAATGAATGACAACAGGCTAGTGTCAAATTCATCTGAAGCGATCGTGGTGCGTGTCTACTGTGCAAGTTCACAATAACAAAGTGTATTTTTACGTGAAGTGCATTTTAAAATGACATATTTTGTGATAAGTGTTTCGAAACTGTGAGATCAAAATTATCAAATTCGACATAAACACCGTGAAAAGCGATGTGATACTTTCCTTGGCAGTGTTCTGAGATTGTGGTCATATCGCGAAGTTTCATAATAGTGTCATTTTAGATAATATCCGAGATGTCTTCAAAACCAAGTAACCAAAAAAGGAGGTAAGGAGTATACACTGTTTTTGCACAATAATATCCTACTAAAGGCTTGGTTCCTACCTGCTGCTCACTATCATTTTCCTGTACCACAGGGGCCAAAAGTAGTGTGCACTGTGTGAAGTGCTTTGCTATAAACTTTCTCCTTGATAAAGTGCTCTTTGTGAACATTAATGTTTTAATTATCTCTGGCTACTTACTAATGTCAATATTCCTTGATCTTTTGAGCATATATTGAAGGATAAATTATCAGCTATAAAATGTTCTTAAAATACTTAAACTGGTTACATCAAGGTTATAAAGCATTGGTTGAACATGTACTCTGAAAGCTAACATGAACATTCTTAGGCTCGCACAGGTGGACATACATAGCCTAAAATTTGGTGTATGAGTAATGCATCTTTAACTTGTACGTAATTTCATAACATCAAACATATTCTACTGGCTTTTTCTGTCCAGGGTAAAAAAATCTCTCTAAAAGATAAATCTTGGTGAATTGTTAACTTCAAACTACCGTCTGTAATATTATATCTCTGGGCCAGTGCAGCTCAATACCAGCTTCTTCCGCTTGACTCCAACGTAGGGCAGTTCATATTGTCTACGAACCCAAACTGACAGAGTGAATAGAGCCCTTAAAGGCCTGTAATGCATTGGCAACTCCTCTGGTGTTGCACTTGTCCATAGGCGATGATGACTACCTCCCAACAAGTAGCTCGTCTGCTCGTTTGGCCATAGTATAAGAAAAGTCAGCTCTGCTGAGTTACATTTGTCATGGAATTTTATCGATGTGCCTTAATTATATCCAACAATAATTAGAATTTTATGAACTTGGGTAATTAGCGTAACTCCCAACTCTTTAAACTATTCTATGTAGAATAAATTTGTTAACCTGTCATATGCTTAGGCAATCTGTGCTATTACGGATGAATTATTTATAGAAAGAACAATCAATCTTCTTCATGCGGTGCCATCTCCTATAAGAGGTTGCCAATCATTATTGATAACTTTATTTTCGAGACTGCCGCTCGAAGTTGGGATCTGGTGCTCATCACAAACCAGTCTCTGAGGTTACGGAGCCAGGAGGCTTGTCTTCGCCTGGACAGTCTTTGGCCCTGTGTTTTGTCTTACATAATGAGCTGTAGTTAATTATATTTCTCATTGCTCATTCTATGAAACAGATACTGTACATTTATTTTCTTTATTTCGAGACTGCCGCTCAAAACAGAGATCTGGTGGTCATCACAAACCAGTCTGAGGTTACAGAGCCCGGATGCTTGTCTTCGCCTGGGCAGTTTTCAGCCCTGTGTTTTTTTCTTACATAATGAGCTGAAGTTTATTTATATTTCTCATTCCGCATTCTATGAACTAGATGCGGTACATTTCTTTACTTTATAGTTTTAAGCAGCTCCAACCTCGTATTAATTCTCCTCTCCAAAGCCTCTTCCTTTCTTACTTGATCAAATTCAAATGTGATAGTTTAGATATTCAATGCAAGCTGGATTGATGTGGTGACCTGTGCAGTGATCCTTAAAGGACACTTTTGTTTATGTGTTGACATAAATTACCCTCTTCACTAATTAAGTATTAAAAATCTTTAATGATGGGGAAACATTATCTATACATACCTATAATAAATCATAAATATTTAAGAGGCCCTTCTTTGGGGAAATCTTCAAGCCTGCTCCAGATTGTAGTTTCAGGAAAGGAGAAAGTTGAAAAAGAAGAGACCTGGTAGAAATTAAAAAACGGCCAAGTGCGAGTCGGACTCGCGCACGAAGGGTTCCATATCTAGAAAAGCGCCAAAAAATAGTGGCTGTTGTATGGGAGCCCCCTTAGATATTTGTTTTATTCTGTTTTTTATTATTTTTTGTTATAGTGGCAACAGAAATATCTACATCATCTGTAAAAATTTCAACCGTCTAACTATCACGGTTCATGAGATACAGCCTGGTGACAGACGGTCGGCGGGTCTCTAATAAAGTCTTTCTTTATATATGAAAATTAATTTCCGTGTGTTAGTCTGGCTGAGGCTCGAGAACTGATTTTCCAAAAACATGAATGAAAAATAATGAAACAAAGGGACACCCAACTGTATGACAAATTTCCATAACCCAACGAAATAGGTACCCTATAGGTACAAAGTCAAAGTCCAAATTAATGAAATCAGGTCCATTGTCATTGTTCTTCGCCTCTCAGTGCCTTGAATTAGTATTAGATTGCTAGTTGTTGCTTGTTGCTAAGCAGTCATAGGTATGGTTATGGTTAATTTCAAGCATAGACATAAATAATACTTGGTATGGACCCGGCCTAACGTAGAAACATGTCATGTTTCCCCACTTCATTGGTGTCCACCATACAAAGTTAAACTTATATCGTGACACTAAAGCTGGGTCACATTTTTTCAACAACGAGACGAGTTTTCAGATACTGAGAAAGTTTGGTTTTTTTTTTTTTTAAACGCTTATTGTCACGCACGCTCGGTGACAGAACTTTGGATTGGACACCGTGGAAGTGGGGACATATTACGTGTACGTTAGACCGGGTCTATATTATTTACGTCTATGATTTCAAGTCATTGTCGTATCTAGTGCATGGTGATTATTGACATGCATTGCGTGGATTTGCAGCATTTAACGAATGGTCAGAATGCGAGTGGAATTTTCCACTTATTTTATTTAAATTTAGATTTTTAGTAGCGATAGGGGAAGAAAGGGCTTGTTTGTATAGCATGTCCCCCAAGGCTTACCACTCATACCGATCCTGTTCTATTCTCATTCCCGTGATGACCTGGTGAAGACACCAGGTCATCACTTTGTTCCAACACCACCACGACAGCCCACGGCCCACTGCTGGGCACAGGCCCTCTCGTGATGAGAGGAGCATCACGAGAGGGTTTGGGCTATAAGTCCCCACGCGGGCCCAGTGCACTTCACACACCTCCTTGAATTACTTCGCAGATGCGTGCAGGTTTCCTCATGATGTTTTCCTTCACCGAAAATCTCAGTGGCAAATTCAAATTGAATTTCGCACATAAATACTATCAGAGACGTGAAGAGGTAGGTACCTAACAGACAGAGTTACTTTCGTATAAAAGATTTTTTAATGCGTAATAAAGTTAATGTTTAAAAGATAAATGCGTACCTATACATATAGATATACCTAGCACAGGTCAATCGTGCCGCTCAGCTTTACTTCCGCTAAATTAAATAAAGTAGTGGATAGCTCCGAACAAATACCTAGGTAGGTATCTCATGATAGGTATAGGTGTACAGTCGAGTTCGCCAATATGGTATTATACACACTTTTTCACCTTATCGCGTCGTAGTAAGGTCCAAAAGTGCACATATACATTTATAAGCTCGAATGACCAGAAATCTAAATGAAGGAAATACCTAGGTATGTGAACTAGGGTTAGGTATAATCTAAAAGTTATGTTGGTACATGGTTGCTACCGACTTTACTGTTGTACCTACCTACCTGTTGCAAATACGCACTAAAGTATCAGAACAGTTTTTTTTTGCTAAGGATAAATAGGTACCGTCATAAACACTTAGGGCTTGGGAGCCCTTTTTTTACTTCAAAAATTTACTGTAAAATGACACAGTAGATAACCTCCTAGCGCAGTCGGGTAAAAAGAGCTGTAAATTATGGCTTTTTGTTGGGAAGTCCCTTCACGTGAACGTATTATTTATTCCAGACATACTTAAGTAATTCTTTGTTTACGAACTACAAATTGCACAAGGTTACGTTTGATCTCTTGAGATAAACCTATAACATTTATATCTTAACTTATTATTTTTATAAAGTATAAACATTTATATAAAAAGAGACCTATAAGCGAGCGATAGAAAGCGACTAAATTACGGTGCTAAGCTCCCACCCAACACACGGTATTAAGAAACCCACACTTATTACATAATCTTAATAAAAGATCACATGAGACAAGCCATTGACGTAAACGATAGCGAGGTATCTTTAACTTAAAAACAGAACAAAGACTAAAAATGAATCAATAATTAAAATGCATATAGATAACATCGAACACAGTAGGTAAGTACGAATTCTACAGATAACAGACTTCCTCAGGACTCTTTTGGCGTTAAAATGAAAACAAGTACCGAACAAACAAAGCCACTAGAATTTGTAAAATTGTGTCTTTGCCCACCTGGATAAGTTCAATTAGGTGACGATTAGGACTATAAATAAAATCGTTAAGATCGTTTGACTGGTTGTAGTTGTAGTATTGCTATTTAAATTACAATTTGGAGATAGTTTTAAACATTCGGTCCTACCTAAGTCTGTGGCTTCCTAGCATTTAGCACGCTATCGCGAATCAGCGGCGGCCGTCATACCGGTTAGACAAAACCTTATTCATTGTCAATCATATCAATGAACTCTACATAGCAACGAATAGCAACGTTTATAATCCATCGCGTGATAATCCTAATGTTTAGGAATATTTTCATCGAATCTTATCTCAACTAGCTGATGCACGTTGATAGTTTATATCCGGGCACCGGTGATAGATGCAGCCGTTTAGTCAATGCAGTTACTGCGGGGAGATGTGACTTATGTCATGGTCATATTACGTGCAAACTATCTCTATCTCTGTACTTGGTTATAATAAGATTGGTCGCTCGTTATATTATCATTACCTACGTATTTTTACCTGTTTGGAGCCATCTGTATCTTCTACTTTACACTTTACTTACATTACACTTGATGTTAACATTGTTAACAGAAGCAAGGAACATATATGTCAAGTCAATATAAAAATAATCGTACTATGTAATTTGGAACAAAGGTGCTGGTATTGTCTGAAATTGCTTTTTTGTATATCAACTAAAAATCAAATAATGTTAATGCTCATACTATCTTTTACTTTTTGGTGCTACGTAAGGCTTTCGGTACAATTTTTTGTAGCAACTAGTTCAACGCAGTTTTCGAAGAACTGTCCATGATATTCAGTTTGAAATAAGTTACGACATATAATTCAATCTATCGAATAGTGTTGTTTGTTTTAAAAATTAAATTGCCTATCTTCAAGTGTTGCCTCATATCAGCGCCAGTCTTGCCAGGGTCGAAATTGATAATATTTCGTTATCTATTCAGTTTTATATCGAGTTTTGCTACTATGCTAGTTAGCAGTTGGTTTGAGATAAGCGCATCTTTGGTGCTATCAGTAGCTCGTGGATTACGTACCTCGATGGACTGTTCTGTCGCTGTCCCTTCGGGAAAAAGTGAGGCCTCACCATGGTGATGAGCGGGCTTGGCAGCTGCTTACCGCAGGAGTGCCCCGTCGTAGGCCGCCTTGAGGATATCGGATGGAATTTGCAGTGTCCAATGAGTGGCCAGTGGTCCAGACATCCAGTGAACAATGTGAGCCAATGTGCCAGTGCTCCCACCGTCTACCGTGAAGCGCCTGAGCAAATGCAGTGTTACACTAGAAACTATTATATACCTGAGAATGTTCCTCAGTACCTCCCTCCTCAAGTAGTGTATCCTCGGCCTGTGGCGCACTACCAGGCGGCCCCAATCATACCCAACCTGCCGTGCAATCAGCGCCAGGAGTGGGACTATGGGAGTATGTGCTACAACGTTAACGGACAGCCTTGCCAGTACACAAATGTCGTTGACTTGGAAGACTTTATGTAAGTTTTCCATGCTCTGTGGAGTGTTGTTAGAGCAAATAAAAACAAAGCGAAAAGACTTTCGACAAACGAATGCGACAGACGTCGCATTGTTTTTATTTCCTCTAATCTGAATTCTTTTCGGTAATTTGTAGCTGTTGAGATGAGATTAATTAGCAGATTCAATCCAATGTAGCCGAGCCGATAATCCTAATTTCGTAGCACGCGTCTTCGACGTGTTAATCAATGTTATCATAACGTCAACAACAACATATGAAAATATCGATCCAAATTGGCAGTTTACATTTCAGTTTTCACTCGAATATTCACAAAGATAAAGCATTTTTTATACTTTCTCATGTCCCGTGTTGAAAAGTGGTTTTAGTGAAATGCTTTCGTTTATCCTGTTACAAATGAGTTCTGGAAGTTCGCCAATGAGTCCCGTGTTTTTATCAGCTGACCAATAACACGTGAAACAGACAAAATATTTACTTCAGTCTTCACCCCGTTCCGTGAATTCCTCCTTCAATGAGTTTAGCTCTCCATACTCCTTTTGCAATGCAAAGTTAAGTGTAATTACTGGGATAGAGGTATTCCATCTTGGGCCAGGATTGGCAACGCATTCGAAGTCTTATGATTTATGTCCATGGCCGCTAACGATCCTGTGTCCTACCAATAACATAAAAAAAGCTCCTCGAATATTTCCATTCACAGTAGATTTAAAGGTATCTTCGTTCATTTCCCAAATAGAACGGCCCGGTTTCCATAACCGGTGCGTTTTCCAAGACCGAATACCAAGTTTATCTGTACAGTCCAGTTCATTAACGTGTATACTTTTGGACCTTATTATAACGGAGTATGGTAGTAAAGTGTGTACATATTGACGAACTCTATTATACAAGACGACATCCCTGCAACGATAACCTTAATTCTAAAATGACCCATTCATTAGCAGCCACATACATGCGTGCGTAACGAGCTGATATCGTATAGACATACATTTTGTCGACGATATAGGTAGCATACGGTTAACAGTAACATTGTTTACTTACATAAATATGACCACCAAAAATTCGCAAAAAATATAGCACAGCATATAACTATTATCAATTCCTTATTGCGTTTTGCAGCAATTTCGGAGGGATAGCTGCTATACATTTTATTAAAATCGAAAAAGTTACACAATTAGTTAATTGCCATGACGCTGGTCTTCCATGGATCCCATATTTATATCAAGTACATCTTATCGTCTAGGTACTTTTTATAGTATTAATAAAATAACTTTTTGTTGTACAGGAGTATACTCTTTGATATCTAAATATATAAAACTCAAAGGTGACTGACTGACTGACTGACTGACTGATATAGTGATCTATCAACGCACAGCCCAAACGACTGGACGGATCGGGCTGAAATTTGGCATGCAGGTAGATGTTATGACGTAGGCATCCGCTAAGAAAGGATTTTGCAAAATTCCCACGGGAACGGGCAAAATCGGGATTTTACTTTTTAATATTTCTGCGCATACGAAGTTGCGGGGAAAAGCTAGTTTAGAATAAGCATCCAGACAACGAAACATGACATATTTTCAGGTCGTTGGTTCTCCGAACTGGGTTTAATTCAAGCGAACCGTACAAGACAGGACTGAGCAATTGACCCGAAAATTTTGTTAAATTTACTAACTTACTTATATTAATTTTGTTAACAAGTTGCTAAAGCTTATCATTTTAACAAATGGGATTTCATTGAATAGTGGGAAAACCAACTTGAAACTTGAGCACATGCTTTGCATTATGAAGTGAAGAGAAAATTTGATATGCACATCGTGTACAACTTCACAAAACTCTTCACAGTAGAGTTGCCCCCTCAGGACTTATCGTTGAACAACCAAGTGTCTTTCAAGGAAGGCAGCCACATCTGGTACACAAATGGGTCCAAAATGTAAACATGATGTAGGATGTGGAGTTTTCGATGAGAGGCCCAAATTTGGAATCAGCATAAATTTAGGTTCAGAGGCCTCAATATTTCAGGTGGATATTTTCGCCATCAATAGATTCGTAGAAATCAATCTTGAAAGAAACCTTAAACACCAAACAACACCAAGACAGCCAAGTGGCCATTCTGGCAATAGATTCATTTGAGCTCAACTCAAAACTAGTCCAGACCCGTAGGGAAAAGCTAAACGCCCTAGGAAGCTCCAATAAAGTCACACTTAGATGGGTGCCTGGGCATTCCACATCGATGGAAACGAGAAAGCGGACAAGCTCGCCAGAGAGTCCAGAGACAAGGCTGATAATCCCCAAATCGCCTCCGAATCGCTCTGTGGTATAACCTAACAAAGAGCTTCAAATATACTCGAAAATGAACACAAATCATTAGGAATCAGATTGTGGAAGTCCGTCCTGTCTGGAAAAATACATTAAAGAAGTCTAATCAAGGGATACACGATAAAAAATCTAAAGAGATCCTATAACTCAAAATATTTATAACGTGCAGTAACCAGGAACCTGACTGGACACTGCAAACTAAAAAAATACTTAGCACAATGGGGAATTAGGGAGGACACAATGTGCAGATTCTGCCACGAAGCGGAGGAGATGCGAGTGTGGACCACTCATTCACAAACGAAGTATCCACCTGGGGAGTCATACACCCGGAAGAGATACAAAATATCACCGCCCAAAGGATCTGGAACTTCTTAGACTCAACGGGTATTGCCGGTGAACTATAGGAAAATACAAAGGGCCGTCATCATAATAGATCAGCAATGGTCGAGGTGACACACAAATGGCCCTAATGGCTACAACACCCCCCAATAATAATAACAAGAGAAAAATGTAGGGTATAAATAATCTATTATATAAAAGTGAAAAATCAGAAAGGGACGTCAGACGTGGGAAGGAGCTCCCTCCTTCCCACGTCTGACGTCATGGCGCCTTACAAAATTGTACGAGCTTTGTTGACACGTTTCTCAATTACAACTCACGTACTACGAGAACAAGTTATTGAAATCTGTCCTCCATACATCAGAATAGAACAAGACACCAATTTCTACCACTTTAGCTACGTATTTATTCAACAATCAGCTAAAGAAAATTCATTAATTTTCGTTCGTCCGAACGATCGGGTATCTTCGCGTTTACCTTCGGGAACTCTCGGCCCTCGCTCGGCACAGAGTATATGATTGCTCTCGGTCGGTCGGTTCAAGTAGCCTAAATTTTACGTTGACAGTTGAAAGCACACATCCTGTTTGTTATGTTGGTACTTATTTTATTTTGTGTTTTGTTACTTTAAATGAAAGTAGAAAACTACATTAAGCCGTATATTACACAGTAAGCCGTCTGTAGTATGCGTAGTATCTTCGAAGTCGTCTGTGCTATTTATTCTATTTCAAAGAGTACATTATACATACTGAGATAGAGTTGTCACTCACTTAGGACGTACAGCGCCATCTAGGTTCATGGTCCCCAAACCTATTTCACACATACATAACCATACCTTTATACCAAACATACATACCTATAGCCACAGACAACTAAGAGATACTACTGTAGCTATAGATAGGTGTACTAGAAATTGCTTTAAAAATCAATTCAACACATATGATCATTAATTCTCCCATTAGTATGAAACCAATGGTAGAATTAATAACCATTTAGAAATAAATACACACCGTGATTGACTAGATATTTATTTATCAATACACAACAATAAATATTAAATCACTTTTGTTACCATTAAAATAGCATGCAGAGAAATCGGAGTCCAGTTTCAAGCCAGATCAACAGGTTAAGGGAAGATCAGTGTCCAATTCAATGCCAAGGTTTATCAAAGTTCATCAACAATATTACCGCTTAAGTTCACCAAAACGCTCACACAACAAAATTCACAAACAACAACAAATTTTAACATGTCAATTTTCAACAGATCTCACAGATGTATGTACTTGACCACAGATAATTTTTGAACTAAAAAAAGATGCGTTCATAATGACATTCTTAAAATATCGTTAAATCTCATGTTATACTGAGTAAAAAACTGATTTACATATTTTCAAATGCTTTTTAGAATATTTACGAATATTTAAACTCGGTATTTGCAGTAATTCGAATGATCAAAAATTAATAAATTGTGATTGCAGCCCTTTAAATATTTTAAAACAACGCCATCTACCTTCAAGGTCCCAAACTATTCTACGCAGTCCCTTCTCAAAGCAACTTTAGATGGAGCGTCGTCATTATCGTTAAGCAGACCAACCTACTTAATGCTAAAACTAGGCAACACAAAAGAATTCAAACAAAATTAGTATGAAATCAGGAACAGTTGGATGATTTTCATTTTTTTTTGTTGGGTTTTATAACTCCTGTACTATTTTATGCACTCTTTATTGACTGTCTATTACTTTTGAGAGCTATTGATTTCTATTCATTACGCAAAAAAAAACTTTACTATGGACTCCTTTTGCTTTAGGCGGACCGTTTTAAACCACTATTAACGTCACGCGAGCGGAGCCGCGGGCACTTCTAGTAGGGGGGATACGCAATGAAACGGACGCGTTATGCAACGGACACTATCGATATCTTTAAAATATCTGAACGAAACCATTCATGTTTTTTGGTTGTTGGCAACACTGATGTCCATAGATAAACCCACAGTGATGACAGGTTCCGGCGGCCATTACTCTGTCTGCTATTTCACATGTTGCTGAAGTGCACGAGTGGAGTAAAAAAAAACTGTTATTTGCGAACTGATTTACATTTTGATCATATCAAAAGGTGCAATTGTGATGGTTGTATATGTTGCTACATAAAGTCAAAAAGATACGGAACGGTAAGTTGTAATTTTAACATTACTTGAAGTATTTTGATTTGGGCATAATACTTGTAGGTTATGTTTGCAATGAATCGGACAAGTAACGACGCGTTGAAACGGACGTCCGATTCAATGCGTCGATGCCTGTCCGATTCATTACTCCTGCATGCTGTAGTTTCTCAAAAGTTGTTTTATTTGTTTTTTTCATATAGATACCGCCAAAGAAAAGAATTCGGCCAGAAAAAGCTGCAATAGAATCTGCGGTGGAAGAGGTGTTAAAAAAAGGACAGTCTATTGACAGAGAAGGATGCACTAATGGAAAAACATTTAGCTAAAAAGAAAATTAATAAAACAAATAATAAATTGAAAACTTCGAAAAACATTAAAAAACTCGTGCAGTCATCTTCTGAGTCGTCAGATTCCGATTTTTCACTCCGAGAATCAGACGATTCTGATGGATCAACATATAATCTACCATCTTCCTCTAAGGCATCATCACCTAAAGCATCTACATCCAAGGCTAAAGGCAAACGTAAGCAGCGAAAAACTCAAAATAATAATAATAATAAAACGGATGACTATTGCATTGTTTGTAAGGGATCTTATTTATGCAGCAGTGTTGACTGGCTAGTGTGTGCCATTTGTAAAAAATGGGCACACGAGACATGTGGCTTGAAGGGTACAAATAATTATTTTTGTCATAATTGCAATTAATAGGTATTCCAATATGTAACGGAAGACTGATTATTTTTAAATATAGGTAAGAATAAGAATTATAGAAAATAAGAAAAGTAACAATTTGTGATTTATATTTTAAAATCTATATTATTGATACTAGATTAATTATTTGATACCATGACTAAGAAGTTGAGTCTAATTATGTTTTTTATTATTTTTTTTTTATCTCAGAGTAGTATCACAGTATTAGACTTACTGAATAAGTGTTATTGTGTGTAAAACTTATGATATTACTGTTAATGTTGCCAAATTAAAGCTAAGACAAAGAAGTTAAGAGATTAATAATTTTATGTTGTTTTTTTCTGTAATTATTTATTTTTATATCTCGGTTTATGTTGTAAGAACTAAAGTGTTTGACTTATTTACTGGGAACTTGTTATGTTAAAACATATAATTTGTGACATATTGAGTATTCATGTGGCTCAAAGTATGGCACTCATAGTTAGGCCGTTTCAAAACACCCACTGTCCTATTCAATGCTACGGTTTTATGAAACGGACATAAGTAAGATGAAAAAAAAACACTGTATTTTTTATAATAAATTTAATTTTTTTCTTTAATTGTGTATAAATACTTATACAATATTAACCCCCAATTCCTTTAGGACAGTTAAAGACCTCCTATTATTTTAACTACAGTATGTAAGAATACTTGAAAGTTAAATGTCCGTTTCATGGCGGATCTCCCCTACATGTATAAACATTACCCTCTTTTTGAGCATTCACTCCGGAATGCGCTTAAGCTATCATAACGAGATATTGATTGAAGTTTGAATGTCATAGGCTCATAGGTAGTAGAACTAAAATAAGTAGTAGTAGCCTTTAGTTTCACTTCGAATATGTCCTTGTTAGTTTAATTATTAGTTATCATGTCATTCTTTTAGCATATGTCACAACATCCTGTAATAGAATAGCACAATATCCTGTTTACGTTCCACTGCTGGCCACAGGTCACCTCTCTTCGCTAGAGAGTTTGGGCTATAGTCTGCTCGCGGGCCCAAGGATTGGAGACGTCACACACATCTTTTAACGACTTCGCAGATGCGTGCACGCTTCCTCAAGATGCTTTTACCAAAGCTCAGTGGCAAATTCAAATTGTCACATAAATCTCACTCAGAGATGCGAGGTTTGAACCCCCGTTCCCCGCCCGATCATCTGCATGAGAAGCGGTAGGTCAAACCTGCACTAGGTTACTAGTTACGGTTTTTTCAAGTCATGTGACGTGACTAGAAATACTGGATTATCTATATACCACAATTTTCGGCAGTCACACACAGTTTATCTGTTAATTTTTCGTGCTAGGTAGAAATTTTCAATAAAACATGCAATTTGTCGTGCAAATCGTCATATTCACCTGTTGATGTAGTATTTAATGAATTATGTGGTCATTAATTAACGTATATCAGTAGCCTGAGCTGGCTATAGGAACGGCTTTAATGATCATCACTATACTCTACACTGATATCCGCCGCATGCAGTCACAGGTTAATGGTCCGTAAAATATCAGGTTACTAAAAGCAATTCAATGAAATTAATCATATTTTAATTGCTTTTGTCCAATAATGTACCGCTATATGAGGAAAATCTAGCATTATTTAAATATCTTGAAAAATGTCCTCCTAATCACTTGTTTTCTACCTACTACTACTACTACTACTACAGCCCATTTGCGTCCCACTGCTGGGCACAGGCCACCTCTCATCACGAGAGGGTTTGGGCTATAGTCCCCACGCGGGCCCTACGCGGGCCGCGGGCGGGTTTTCTACCTACTAAACCGTAACCTTATAGGCATCTCAGCCATGCACTACCGGCTGAGCCAATAGACCTGTAGAGTTTAGGCGTATTACACCTGTAGTGTAATATAACAGGGATATCGACACATATTAATTGACTTGGAAAGTTTCTGACACTGATAATAGTGATAATTTCTGTCTCGAAGTTGATTGTATATCTTCGAATTTGAAATGCTCAGCATCAAAACAAGTGACTACAGTCCAGTGTCCACCAGCCGTCATTTGCTATCTCTAAAGTATTAGGTATGCCTTACATTAAGTAAATAAATATATCGCTTATCGTATCTCGTTATGCATGCACTCAGATCAGATATGCAATCTTTGACATTTGGTCCTTTCGTTTAGGTTTGACTCCGTCTGGGTTGACTTTCATTTATTATGATTTATGAGATTATCCGGTGGAAGCAAGTAGCACAGGACCGGTCTGAGTGGCGAGCCGCGGACGTCTTTCGGCTGAAATGATGATGGTGATGATGATGATGAGATTATCGATATTTGATAAATTTCAATAATTTGTAATTTGAGGTTAGCCCTGTCGATGGTCGATAAACAATCGCTCTCACATCATCACTTTGCACACTGTAAGATGAACGATTTCTTCTACTACATTCTGCAGAGATAGCCTTTTCCCTAAAGATTCTGAACAAATATTTCCAATATAGTATAATTCCTCGTCCAGTACCTACCACCTGAGCTAACAACTTTTGCAGTCTTTACAATCGACGATTTATACAGGTGTCCCAAAAGTAACACGTCACAGTGACACCGGAGGTAGGTCAGCCTAAGTGGTACCTAACCAATCTAACATGACCTCAGTAAAAGTTGCTTTTTCAGAATTTTCCCGTTTTTTAACATGTTATGTGGCAACATTTGCTCAGACAGCCCTTGTGCTTGGGTTTTTTTATTTGTACTTTATCACTACTGTTTGTGACCGCATGGCCTTTCATGGGTTTTTGGAAATTCCTTCCTAGATTACTGCATTAAGATTCACGTGTGATACCATTTTAGAATCAGCATAACATACGCATGTTCCTAAAGTCACTTGCTCATTTAGTTTCTAGTTTTTTTTTTCACGGTAGGGTGTCAAAGACGCAATTAATGTTTTTCCTACAGTTAAATTCAAGTTTTATCCAGGAGTTTTCCGCGTTTTACATTTATTATCGATCAAATAATACTTGTATCATCTTACTGGACTATTCCTGATAAAGTACAAATAAAAAAACCCAAGCACAAGGGCTGTCTGAGCAAATGTTGCCACATAACATGTTAAAAAACGGGAAAATTCTGGAAAAGTTGAAAAAAGGCGATATCTCGAAAACCAAGGCACTATTACTGAGGTCATGTTAGGTTGGTTCAGTACTACTTAGGCTGACCCACCTCCGGTGTCACTGTGACGTGTTACTTTTGGGACACCCTGTATATTTCATATTTTCTTTATTGCTTCCATGGACATTGCTTCTATAAAGATGATTTACCTTCATTTACTAATCATTAAAACCGTATCTAACGTCCTATACTGCGTGGAACTCTTGGTCAATGTTCTTACAGTGGATATTATAACTTTTACATGTATTTGTTGTACATATTAAATTGCTCTCTGATGCTCTGACGTCAGGTCAGGACAGGACTCAATTGGCCAGTTGGATACGCCATTATTTTCGCAATCACTTCCAATTATTAGCCACTTACTCGCTGCTCAAACCGATCTCTGATAGCTGGTTGACCACTTTACCCCTAAATTAAAAGTCTCATGCGTCGACTGGCAGAAAATTAAAAAAAGATGTTCATTTTATTTTATACGTTGACTAAAAGGTTAATTTAAGATGGAATTCAAAACTAGAAAATATTTTTGTTAGGAATATGTACAGGCACTCTTTCTAAACTTTTTCAAACTGTCAACGCACTACATAAATGTGTATTTATGTCGTGCGTTGACAGTTTAAAAGTTTTGGAGTTAATAGGGGAGACGACCACTTTTTTTTCCTTAGTCTATCAGGAAGATTATTGAAAAGTATTGGACACGTATTTTTTTCTTTTTTCACGTATTCAAACTTATACGGAGATATATTGAGTTGAAATGTCGCGTGACGTCACGGTTAGGTACGATTTATACCTAACGGTGACGTAGTTAGCCCCCACTCTCCAACTTTAATGCGTTTTAACTTAGTCATTCTTTGTTAATTTGATAAAACAAAAAATACGTGTCTAATATTTTTTTATTACCTGACTGACGGACTAATTATAAATTCGATTTCTTCACCCTGTCGACATCCCTATTGTGTCTATTTTTATATCTTATCGACAAGCTTTTTTAGGGTTCCGAAGTCCACAAGGAACCCTTATAGTTTCGCCATGTCCGTCCGTCCGTCTGTCCGCACTATTGCTTGGAGATGCTTAGTTCTAGAAAGCTGTAATTTGGCATGAATATACATATTAGTTACGCTGACAAAGTGGTACAATAAAATTTTGAAATATTTTTTTTATAGGGTACCTCCCCTACTCGTAAAGTGGGGATGTAATTTTTTTTTATTGCGTACCTCATGGTGCGGCATATCGTTGAATAGGTCTTAAAAAAATGTAGGTTTGTTAAAACCATTTTTCGATTAAGTGATGCGTTTGTGAAATATTAAGCTTTAAAGTGCTATTTTTGTTAGAGTCGAGTGTCCCCCCTTCCCCTGCCAGCTAAATGGTGGTACTTGGATGGCTGAAAAAAATCACGGTTGTGGCATATACAACGTAGTTGTAAGGAAAACTATCATAGCTAACTAGGCTGTACAAATTTACGAGTCATAGTCGACCAACTTATGAAATGATTAAAAAACCAATGATTTTTCTCGAGCGGCAGGGGCGTCGGGCGGGCACGTCATACATACCACAGGCTAAATAAGTCTTAGAAAGGTACTGTAAGCATCGTCAACTTCGGAACCCTATACTTTGCGCGTGGCCCGACACGCACTTGGTTTACCTTAGCACTTGCGTCGAAAATGCATTTTACGTTAATATTATTGATATTGTGAACAACAATATTGTCGTCGATGTACCTGAATACGTCTGGCAGGCACCTACTTAATAGATTGACGCACTGTACCTAGTTGTGTTGTGCTTATAAAATGTTGACCAATATAAAAATAAAGTTCCTGTATATGCGTGTTCCTGCGGAAAAGTGTTTCTTTAATTCCAGTCCAAGTGGCCAGTAAACAGCCCATGCAATGCAATCCGTTTTTCTGACTTCAAAGTATCAAGTGCTTCTTTAAATAGATTAATCGGTCTGGTGATCATTCCCGAGAACTGGAAACAGCCGAGCTAATTGCAGTTATTGATATTCCACCCCCGATCTGTTCTTACATGGATGGATGATCGATTTTTCCTCAGTGCATTTCATTTGGAGTCGTATGTCCGTCTTTATCGCTCATGCCACCGAAACTTGTTTTATTTTATGAGTTCCGCAGTTTATAGTTAGTTTGTGCCCTACTTTTGACGTTTAATGTTAGTCTGCGATACTTTTAAAGTTGTAGTGTCTGAATTTTACAGTATTGTTTGTTATGTTTGCTTCTACGATGCAATGAGTATCTTCTGTACCTACACAACAGAACGGAATGATATTGGTGGTGTTATTCTGTATTTTCTGATGTTCTTGAAAAATATCGTACCTAATTAATTTTTTTTTTTTTATTATGATTGTACAAGGCAACTTCATCATCCTTTAAATACAAAATATCCTTTAAATATTGCAATGACGTCAAGCTATAGCAATTAACCAATGCTAGACCAAAGATATGATTCATATTTGTTTCTAATCTATTTTGGTTGTAATTAAAGTTAAGATAAAGTTATCATTTTCTCTCAGGTTGTTTGCCTGAGACTAACTACATAAAAATGATTACCAAAGTGCGTTGGTTCATTACAACAATATTTAATACGATTAAATAATGTTCTTATAGTTTTTAATAATTCTCCTAACTCTACCTGTGACAATGACCATTACTCATTAGTAAATTCATGGCCAAAACTATTTTGTACCTTGATAAATCAATACAATGCACTATCAGACAGAAGCTAAATATTCTTAGGCAATAACTAATTATGAGAGGTGACCTTAGAGCGTTGTTCATTTTTAATTGACATTTTTAAGCTGTAAAAAGCCTGATAGGCTCTTATTTTTTCAACATGAATTCTCTTAGTGTAACTTTACAGTTATATTTCCAATGGGTTTAGTTTAATATCTCATTTACTAGGTATTCAATTCAATCAACTTAACTCGCTTTAAAATATGCGCAATAATGGCAGTTTTAACGACTTGGCTTGGTTACATCAAATAGAAGGGTCGCGTTACCTTAAAATAAAAGCTTTGCTTCCGTCTGATGATATTTACCTATATCATGTTTATATTTTTGTGTCGCGTCACATGATTGTAAAGTTAAGTTTGGGCTGTTTCATTTTTCAAACGTCTGTGTTGTAATACTTGTAATGGTTCAAAGTATTTGTGTACAGTGTACACTGATTGTACCTACCGAACACCTCGTGTATCTTAACATCCTATTAATTTGGAATGGCGGTCACGATCGGAGGCCTGTCGTGCGTCAATACACCTAATGCTTTCGTCCATTTGAATTTATTGGTCACTTTACTATCATTGTTGTCTTCACTTGTAACCACAAGCATACTTACGGCTTCTATGCGATATGACTACCGTAATGAGACTGCTGTTTGTTTAAAATCTTTATTTATTAACAGCGTCTTCTCATGTATTAACTCAGCAAATATACACTTAAGATAAATCCTACTTGATTTACCTATTGCGATACAATAGTTTGAAATATCTGTTAGATAAGAAATTAAGCAACTACCTACATGTCTCTACCAAACCTACTAAATAGATATTTAGTAGGTTTGGTATTTACAGATGTAAATAAACAGCATTTAGAATGTCAATACATTGTCTACTAAAATATGGAATCGGGCGCCACTGTGTCGTTGTGACTTGTGAGCTTGTGACCAGCGTAGGTAGTTTGTGTACGAAACCTGACAAACGACTTTAGGAATTTATTAGTAAATTATGTGACGCTCGTTCTTAATGCTATTTGGACCTATTAGCTTGACTTGCGTCTTAATTTGATATTAATGGGATATAGCTCGTAATTTCTTTTTCCATCATTCTTATAGCTGAGCCGGAGGACTTCTAGTGTCTCGTGTCAAAATTACAATAGCTTAAGTGTTTGTTGAATCTCATGTAAAGTCAGTTGGAAAGATGTGCATTTCGGGAGTACCAGAGATTTTTGATAAACGCAATAAACTCCAAGCTGTATCCAAGAGGTTTGTTTCAAGAGGATTTCTTATTTTTATTCGTGTTGAACACTGCTTATATTTAAAACCGCAAGATAAACGAAGTCCGACTAAGAACATGCGATTATTTTCGGAGCAAACTTAATGATTATAACAATCATCACAAAGGAACTGTTGTTGGTTGACCTACAAGTTTTTTAGAACGTTGTGACAAATGTGTTGGTTAACTTTAAATGTGTATTGAATGTTCAACAAAATTTAAACGAATTACTCTATTATCCAATGTCGAAGAATATACAGCAAAATACCTTCCGCGACATGGTCTGTTGTATGACAAATACGCTAAAGCGAAATTGAACCAATTGTAGATAGGTATATCCTTACCTTTACACTGCTCATTTTACTGAAATAGAGAAATGCGAAATGACAATTGTTACTTAGCTCGATCTGACGTTGCACGAACCTAGAAAATTAAACCCATAAAAAAAACTGACAGTAATCAGTCAATATTCTTTCCAGGAATAATGAGAAGCGTAAGGAGAAATCCCGCGTGGCGGCCCGATGTCGCCGCACGAAGGAGATGCAGATATTCTCAGAGCTGATGGATCAGCTGCCCGCCAAGAAGGAAGAGGTGGAACAACTGGACAAAGCCTCTGTGATGCGTCTGGCGATATCGTACCTCAGGGCCCGCGACGTGGTTTCGATGCGTGAGTATCAGTTTAGTTTAGCCTTAAATCCTTTTTAGGGTTCCGAAGTCCACAAGGAACCCTTATAGTTTCGCCATGTCCGTCCGTCCGTCTGTCCGTCCGTCCGTCCGTCCATCCGTCCGTCTGTCCGCACTATTGCTCGATGCTTAGTTCTAGAAAGCTGTAATTTGGCATGAATATACATATTAGTTACGCTGACAAAGTGGTACAATAAAATGTTGAAATTTTTTTTTTATAGGGTACCTCCCCTACTCGTAAAGTGGGGATGTCATTTTTTTTCTTGCGTACCCCATGGTGCGTTCAATAGGTCTTAAAAAATAGTGTAGGTTTGTTAAATCCATTTTTTGATTAAGTGATGCGTTTGTGAAAGATTAAGCTTTAAAGTGCTATTTTTTGTTAGAGCCACATGTCCCCCCCTGCCAGCTAAATGGTGGTATTTGGATGGCTGAAAAAAATCACGATTATTGCATATAATTATAACGTAGTTGAAAGGAAAACTATCACAGCTAAGTAGGCTGTACAAACTTACGAGTCATGGTTTCTTAATGGGGGATCATAGAATTTCGGTGTCCATGGGCCGCAGTGACCACTTACCATCAGATGGGCTGTGCGCTCGTTTGCCAATACCAATGACATAAAAAAATATCCGTGTAAGTGGACTTTACGTCTCGGTGTAAGTGCTGAAGTTCAGCAGCTGAACTTATTAAGAAATTTGGGTTTTATAATTGTCATTCGTACTGTGTGTTTAAAGAAATAACTTGATATGAAACTTGTGTTTGATTCCGTTCCGTATCACGCAGACATCATTTTAGAAATGCAAAGGGAATAATCACAAATATGATGTTATCTTAGAGTGAACCTGATATTTGTCACGATAGTTATGATAAGACCTCCTGCACGACACGATCTTCGCTATCGTTGAATTAACACACTTATCTACATAGAAATAGATGAAATGGTTCGATGGTTGATTAAATTTATGGACATACACATTTTATGATTACCTACAAAATACAATAAATAAGGACAATGTTTAAGGTCCTACATAAGAAGCGTTTTGTTATTTGTCTTAAATAAATCTGATACCTATCAACTCCAGTATCAAATGTAAAGATAATCTTAGATATCGTAATGGTAAAGGAAGCCCCATGGAGACTGATTTATAATTACGTAATCAGTGGAGCGTTGGAAATCCATGTTGAATTATTAATAAGCACCTGGCCTTGCGTTCAATCATTTTGTTTAGTAGGGAAAGCTTTTTGGTACACAAAGTATTTCCCTTTTTGTCGTAGCTGATGGAGTATTAAGAGCGATGAGCCTTTAAAAATAGAAGACCGAATGAGCAATAACCTTGAAGATGGTAAATAACTAAAAATAAGCCGTAGTACAATAGATATGTTTGAAATTAATGTTATTTCAAAGGCCTATGATGTTGCGACGTGTTGATGTATCGAATGTCTAGCGGGAGTTTCGTAGGCGACAGATTAAAGTACACGTTGATAACGTGAAAATTGCTATCACTAACCGCAGCTTTATCAGACATGGATAAATCAATTCCTTGCACAGTAATTTTATGTGCCACGTCAATGTCATGTCAGTGATTCTCATACATATTCAATTACTCACATATACTAAGAGTTATTTACCAAACTACTCTTTATTTAAGTAACTATAGGTAAGTCAAATAAGTTAAACACTTTATAGGTACCTAAATATAAGTTAAATTAGTGTATTTACCATGTTGTGTCTTCTTTTGATCTCGCAACGGCAAGATGCCCTTCATTTGGTAGTTTTCCCTGTCAGTCTGTAAATGCAAATTTGTATTGAATTAGTAACTAGGGCACAAGTCGCGCTCCACGGTGCGACCTACGTCATCCGTGACGCCAATAGTTGCCATTGGTTCGGAGAAACACGTTTGATTAGCCTTTGAATACCTTTAGGAAACCCCCATATCATTGACTTATGTTTCATTTCACATTTCCTGGTGACTTTATAGCTTCTTCGTTATGCGGACGTTCTCCCATGAAGTACTCGATTAGGATAAGCAATCTAGCAGCATCTACTCTAAATGGAGTGCCACCCTTGAGCGGAGTATCAATTCTCAAGTCGTTTATAACCAACCTGTTACTATTATTGCTGTTATTATGATTACACGTACATAGTTAGTACATTAGAGATGCGACAAAATGACAGAGTTGAGGGCCATATTGGAAGCTTACGATAATTGAGAATCAGAATATATAATTTAGTAGGTACCTATTTGTGAAACAAAAGACAGGAACTTTTGGTAATAAATATAAGTTAAAGTGACAATTTACATCCTTCTTTTGTTGCTTTCCAGTCCCCGAAGTCACAAACGACCATCCGAAGATAGAGAATCCGAAGGGAGTGGAAGAGGTGACCTCGGAACTGTCGTACATGAAAGCCCTCGACGGTTTCGTGTTTGTGCTCTCGCAGCAAGGTGACATCGTGTATTGCAGCGAAAATATCGCGGATCATTTAGGAGTCTCACAGGTGTGTGTCCCAACCTTTTTCTTATGGTATAGATTAGCCAACAACATGGAGCGACGACCTCGTGAAGGTCGCGGGAAACCGGTGGAAGCAAGTAGCTGGACCGATCTGAGTGGCAAGCCTTGGGGGAGGCCTATGTCCAGCAGTGGCCGTCTTACGACTGAAATGATGATGATGATGATAGTTTAGCAAACTAGCACACAGGCCCAGCCACACAGCCCTAATGGCAAGTGGTCGCGAAAGAATAACAAGACTCGGTCTCTAGGATGAAGCTTGAATGCTTTGTATGTTAGTAATTTCACCGGCTCTCTTACCCCCTTTATTTTTTTTTATTTTCTTTATTAGGGGCATCAACAGCAATACAGTTAATGAGTATATAAAAAAAAACATCAGTTAACATAGCCAATAATAGATGTCCACAAAAATACAAAAACATTTTCTGAAAGTAATACTACTGAAAGGAAATCAGGAAAACATAATAGATGAGCACTGGTTTAACAATTATGAGCATGCATATGTGTGTGTGTGTGTGTGTGTGTGTGTGTGTGTGTGTGTTTGTGTGTGTGTTTCTGCATGATTATATGTACGTGCTAGTCTGTGTGTATATATATACATCATGTGTTTTTGTTTGTTTGGAAACATAAAAATAATAATAAAACATTACCAAATAAAAATAAAAAGGACGGATAACTTAATGTAGGTGTAATCTTATTGATCTCGCTGGAGAAGCTTTTCTACACGACCTCTCAGCACCCTCTTACTGCAGTCAAACAAGTCAATACTGTGAAAACGCTTATTATAATCCCTGAGGATAACAGTGTGAGCACTTCTATTTCGCGGCAGAATAGCGGGTAAGATTATCCGGTAGGGCCCTGCATCAGGCAGGTCCTACCACCCAACAAAAATCAGCTTATGTTTTTTTTTTCTATAATGAGTGGAGTCTATATGATACGAGTAAACTATCATGTAATTAGATGGATATACAGGATACCTTAATTCATTTGAATATTGTTTTTTCCGCCAGAATTAAAAGGTTCCTTAAAACTGTTTAACTTATACAGTGTTTGAAATGAAATCAACCTTACATGCGCTTTATTATACACTAGCTTTTCCCCGCAACTTCGTATGCGCAGAAATATTAAAAAGTAAAATCCCGATTTTTCCCGTTCCCGTGGGAATTTTGCAAAATCCTTTCTTAGCGGATGCCTACGTCATAACATCTACCTGCATGCCAAATTTCAGCCCGATCCGTCCAGTGGTTTGGGCTGTGCGTTGATAAATCACTATGTCAGTCAGTCAGTCAGTCACCTTTGAGTTTTATATATTTAGATTTTTTACTATCAATATCCGCCATTTTATCTTACTTCAGTACTTAATATACTATAAAATATCAAATGTTATTTTTTAGGCGATTTCTCCTATGATAAGACTACGTAAATTTTCATATAGGCATTTGGCGTACCTACTGGACAAATAATAGGCCTTGTATACAATATTGATACCTTTTGCCTTAGGAAAAAATCAAATCAATCCAAATCATACACCAGGAAACTTTCACCCAAACCATAAATAATGCTTAATCCTCACTCACGTATCACATATTGTTTTAATGGACTATCTGCCAAGGTTATCTCCGATTTGAACACTTGCCTTTAGATTGTGGCGCTGCTATTCAATCCTTTTAGATAATATGTAACAAATGCTTATTAGAAGTATAAAAAAAACTCTGAAAAGCTAAAATACATTATTTTCCAGATAGCCTTTCTGCGTGATTTTGCCTGGCTGTATTAACAACTAGTTTGTATTAATATCGGTATGTTTTACTTTTTACCAAGAAGACTGTTTACTTTCATTACACTTTTCGTGTTTTGCTGCCTACTCCATTGGAAATATCTATGTATATTGGATTTATATAAAAAAACGACTTCATAATGAAATAATTACATATGAAAAATATTTCAAAGTTTGCATTGTAGGCTGTTTGTAGCAAATGAAAACATCATATCCAAATATATAAAACTCAAAGGTGACTGACTGACTGACATAGTGATCTATCAACGCACAGCCCAAACCACTGGACGGATTGGGCTGAAATTTGGCATGCAGGTAGATGTTATGACGTAGGCATCCGCTAACAAAGGATTTTGCAAAATTCCCACGGGAACGGAAAAAATCGGGATTATACTTTTTAAGATTTCTGCGCATACGAAGTTGCGGGGAAAAGCTAGTATTGTATATTTCTTAAGGAGATCTGTGATCACGTGAGTCAGGTCATCATCAACATAAACATAAGAGATAGAAAAGTTTGTGCATTAAGTTGTGTAAGTAAACAGACATACTTATCGCTAAGCACTCCTTCCAGAAATTTAATACTTACCTAATAGAAACTTCTAGTAACTAGTATTAAAAATTTTTTTAAATAAAAAAATAAAAACCGCCTTCAAACTCCGACAGACTGCGAAGTCAATGTCAAGTTCACAATATGATTATCATTTCTTTGGGTCGGTTCACTTGACACCGACTTCGCAGTCTGTCGGAGTTTGAAGGCGGTTTTTATTTTTTTATTTAAAATTTTTTTTCTGCTACAGTTTCTAAACATTACTATAGAAGTACATAAGTAACTCTGAAATCCTCGAAATTGACACCAAAATCATCTACGTGCTAGCAAATTTCGAGGAGTTCCCTCATTTTCTCATGGATCCCATCATCAGAACTGAACCAAATTAATATGGGACCAACTTGGAAGTACCACCTTTCGAACAAAAAAAGAATCATCGAAATCGGTTTACGTTTACTATTTATTTTTGGTGAACATACATAAAAAAAAAAAAAAAAAAAAGATTCCGACGAATTGAGAACCTCCTCCTTTTTTTGAAGTCGGTTAAAAAGTGCACTTCTTTGATATGGGAATGCGACTAAAAATCTTTCTTTAAATCACCGAAGTTCTTGTAATAAATCTATCTTGATTCGGCGCTGTATGCGTAATCCACGTGTTTACGCATGCAGTGCAGGCGCATGTGGGTCGGGCTCAGCGTCACGTCACCTCACCGCTAACGACCGGAGTATTCCTAATGCTATAAACACAGGGACAATCATAAATATTAATATCTACTTTTTCATGTTTTCGTTGTTTTTGGGCGAAAAGTTATTAAGTACTAGCTTCTGCCCGCGACTTCGCTCGCGTGGATTTCGGTTATAACTATGCGTTTTTCCGGGATAAAAAGTAGCCTATGTCCTTTCCTGGGACTCCAACTATCTCCATACCTCCAAATCGGTCCTGCGGTTGAAGCGTGAAGAGGTAACAGACAGACAGACAGAGTTGTTTTCACATTTGAAATTTAACTAGCTTCTGCCCGCGACTTCGCCCGCGTGGAATTAGGTTGTCGTGCTCCCGCGGGAACTATGCGATTTTCCGGGATAACAAGTAGCCTATGTCTCTACCAAATTTCATGTAAATCGGTCAAGCGGTTGAAGCGTGAAGAGGTAACAGACAGACAGACAGACAGAGTTACTTTCGCATTTATAATATTAATATGGATATAAGTTATGGACATGGATCTTTCTTTTTATTTTGCAATGGTTTACGAGCACACGAGCCACCTGATTCTAAATGGTCACTGTGGTCATAAGCGTTGCCAAAACCTGAGGACCAAGAATGCCTCTGTGATGGTAATTTCACCTCCCTCTTTGTCTTACTAGAACACACATAACAATGCGAGCACTGATGCTGTTTTGCAGGTTACCGAGTAAGATGGTGGTTGCCATTTGGGCGAACCCTTCATCAATGCTCAAAAAATTACTTATTGGGGAGACTTTTCTTCTTCTGTCCCTTGCACCACGGTAGTCGAGTGCTTTACCACCCCCAATATACCGATAATTGATTCAAACTTTTGGCTTTATGGTTACTTGTAACAAAATTCAAATTTATTCAGCAAATTGGCCACATACGAGCACTTACACGTCAGAAATGAATTCCCATAGGAATTTACCAATATTTTCAAGAGCCATAACCTAGCGCCTAATTTAAGATACGAGTAGAACCAGGCTATCAGCATATGGGCGGACACGGCCTATAAAAGCACGATTTCGTACACAATTCGAATTAAGTGTCAATATTTGCGTGCGAGAACGTCTGTACACTTGTGAATGTGTGTGTACCAACTACGCGGGCCAGTGATCCACTCTCCATCTCCGGATGAAACAAATAACGATAAGGGCGAATTGGGCGTGAGTTGCGCGCCGGCTAGATTCAGGCTGTTGATTCCGTGGCCATGTCATTCTGTATTTAGTACTATTAAATATTCTGTGGTACAGTCAGCAGCAGAAGTAAGGTGGGTGTACCATGGAAGGCCACTCTAACAAATAAACAGTTATCATTCGTTTATTTCCTGGATAAATGAAACTAACAAATATTTTAGTAATACTTTGTTTTATTACGTAACATATAAACCACTTTTTTGAATTGCAGATTTAATCAATATTGATTAAACTTCAGTTTAATTGAACTCTTCCAAATGGCCTTGCTAGAAACAGGGCTCCTTAGAAGGCCATTATAATAAATCAGTCATTTAACACTAAGAGTTAATAAATAGCGCTTAAATCTACAATAAAAAAAAGTAGTTTATATGTTACATAAAAAAACAAAGTATTACTTAAATATTTGTTTGTTTCATTTATCCAGTAAATAAACAAATAATAACTGTTTATTTGTTAGAGTGGCCTTCCATGGTACACCCACCTTATTTTATCGTCGTCGATTCCCGATATCAATAAAGCGAGGGACTGTACTGCCAAAATATTAGCGCGAGCGATTCGCCGCCGCGTCTGTGGTTTCCAGTTCGATGGGTGTTTGTGTTAATAGAAGGAATTTGTCATCGCATGGCAATAACTACGAAATTTTAATGATTGGCCTTCGAAGGAGCATGGCCTTCCATGGTCCACCCACCTTAGATAAGCTGTCCAGGTGTTCAAAATGACCTACACACGACCTTATTCTTAAGACGTTAAGGCCGTGTGTAGATCATTTTGAACACCTGGACAGCTTATCTACTTCTGCTGCTGACCGTATCAGTTCTAACTTGATTTCTGCGAGTAGGTATTATTGGAACGGATTTATGACTTCCGCCAATGTTTGCAGTTCTATGCAGGTACAGACAGACTATGTCGCTACTAGCGCAGATATCTAATATTACCAATCTTAGGTACTTTTCTTTACGATGTTGGTTGGTACTAATACGTTGACCCATTCTAACGTATGACGAAACGGAGAGGGATTAAAGGACAGACCTTTTCTGTATGCTTATCCTTGTCTGTACTTTCATTTTAAACGCGATGTGAATTATGATATCAAATACCAGATAGTCGAATTTTGATTACGAAATGTGCATAAATAGAAATTGAACCGATGTTTACCGCGTCTCAACTGTTGGACAAATATTGGATACTTATGTTTTATATTACATCATGCCGTTTAGTGCCACCGCCACGTGATAATGATTAAGAGGATAATTGGTTAAGTTTCCTTAAGCCGCATGGAAATGGCAAACCTTGGCAAAATTTTGGATGAGTTGGACCTATAGATTTTGACGAGCGACTGTCGGAAATGAAGTAAAGGTTTTTTCTAGCTTCAGAGCTAGTTAGCAAATAGTTGAATATCATATGTGACCTACATACCTAATTGCGAAAAGTAGCCCGATCTATTTAGGTTACCTACTTAGTGGACTTTTTGTGTCGAAAAGAGAGAGCAACCTCAATTAACACGTACCTACTAACAAATGAAATACTGCATCTTACGCTATTTAAAATCGGAAATTCTCGTATATTTACCCGACTGCGCCAGAAGGAGGGTTATGTTTTTCGAGTGTATGTATGTATGTATGTATATTTCTCTGGCACGCTTTGTAGCCAAAATGGCGGGATGGATTTTAGCTTGCGAGGTGTCGTTTTGCAGTCGGGTTTTATATTTTTGCAAGGAGTAAAATTATTTGAACGGCGTCAACTAATCCTGTCGTTGTATATGTGAAGTGGGCACAGCCTCACCTCTAAGCGAAGCACTGCCGTGATATATTGTTAAATTTAAAAAAAAACAATGTCCTCTTCAGATGGAAATAATGGGCCAGAGCGTGTTCGAGTTCAGCCACCCGTGCGACCACGACGAGATCCGCGAGGCGCTCCGCTCCAACGGCGAGGGCCGGCGCGACCTGATGCTCCGCCTGAAGTGCACGCTCACCAGCAAGGGCAGGAATGTGCACCTCAAGTCTGCGTCATTCAAGGTACGCCTTAAATTAAGCAAAGCACCTTCGGAATCGACGGTCTAACGGCGAATGAGACCTAATGCTGCGCTTGAAGTGCACGCTCACTATCACCAGCAAGGGCAGGAATGTGCGCCTCAAGTCTGCGTCATTCAAGGTACGCCTTAAATTAAGCAAAGCACCTTCGGAATCGACGGTCTAACGGCGAATGAGACCTAATGCTGCGCTTGAAGTGCACGCTCACCATCACCAGCAAGGGCAGGAATGTGCACCTCAAGTCTGCGTCATTCAAGGTACGCCTTAAATTAAGCAAAGCACCTTCGGAATCGACGGTCTAACGGCGAATGAGACCTAATGCTGCGCTTGAAGTGCACGCTCACCATCACCAGCAAGGGCAGGAATGTGCACCTCAAGTCTGCGTCATTCAAGGTACGCCTTAAATTAAGCAAAGCACCTTCGGAATCGACGGTCTAACGGCGAATGAGACCTAATGCTGCGCTTGAAGTGCACGCTCACCATCACCAGCAAGGGCAGGAATGTGCACCTCAAGTCTGCGTCATTCAAGGTACGCCTTAAATTAAGCAAAGCACCTTCGGAATCGACGGTCTAACGGCGAATGAGACCTAATGCTGCGCTTGAAGTGCACGCTCACTATCACCAGCAAGGGCAGGAATGTGCACCTCAAGTCTGCGTCATTCAAGGTACGCCTTAAATTAAGCAAAGCACCTTCGGAATCGACGGTCTAACGGCGAATGAGACCTAATGCTGTGCTTGAAGTGCACGCTCACTATCACCAGCAATGGCAGGAATGTGCACCTCAAGTCTGCGTCATTCAAGTTACGCCTTAAATTAAGCAAAGCACCTTCGGAATCGACGGTCTAACGGCGAATGAGACCTGATGCTGCCCTTGAAGTGCACGATCAACAGCAAGGGCAGGAATGTGCGCCTCAAGTCTGCGTCATTCAAGTTACGCCTTAAATTAAGCAAAGCACCTTCGGAATCGACGGTCCAACGGCAAATGAGACCTGACGCTGCATTTGAAGTGCGCGCTCACCAGAAAGTAGGAATGTGCACCTCAAGCAAGTCTGCATCCTTCAAGGTACCTATACTAAACCAAGAATGACAACCTTCGTACATACATAAATTAGATGTCACTGTCTAGGTAGCCTGGAGGTGGTAGTACGGAGCTTTTTCGATGTACGCCGCAATGTAAGGATATTGTGAGTCTTTATTATAGTCTCCCTTGACTATAATAAAGCCAAAACGCCATATGAATCGACGCGCTGTCTGTTGGTGCTATTGTTTATGTTACTAGCGTGAGGGTCAGAGTTAATGGTGGCACCACATTGGCCAAGTATTATTGTTCCATCTCTGTCGTTCTTTTTGGTAATAGTATAAACGACACACGTAGTATATTTGGTAAGTATATAAAAGACATGTGAAGTCCCACTGTAAAAATAGATGTCATCATTAACACTAAAGTCTCAAGCAAAGTCGTTAAATATCACTTACCGTAAGTCCCATGTAAAATTTTGAGCAGCTCATGGAGATAGATCGAAATCCGTAACTGTAGTAACTGCTCAACAAAGGTCTCTTCATCATGAGCGACGGTAATTTGTATGATATCATCAATAAATAAATTGATCAATTTCAATAGATGTCATACTTCAAACGCGCTAATCTTGTACTTACATTTATTTATGAACTATCTCAGAAACGGCTCTAACGATTCGGGCGAAATTTGCAACTGCTTTATTAGATTGCAGCCTGCTTATATCACTCAATAACCATAACATAACCAGACCAGGAAATAGTCAACATTTGTCGGCTAATAACCTAATCATTGCGAAGGTACCGATTAGTTCAAGGTCCAAGCCATTGTGTTGTGCCCTAAATTGATAGCTCAACTCGTTAGTAATGTAAATGTTTCCATTCAATTAATTGTACTTATTTCTAGAATGATCGATAACCGAAATGTAATAACGCTCAGAAAATATTTTCATTTACTTTCATCCTGGACAATTTCTCAAGCTTTTAGATGCGCCTAGTAAATCAATGTAGCGAGTCACAAACACAGGCCCATCCCATCCTTTCCCAATAAAAGAGTACGAATATTTCTAAATCAATCTCTTTTTGCAGGTCATCCACGTAACTGGCCATATGTTGGTTCCATCAGAAAATAAAAATGCCAAGCTCGAGCAAAACAATAACGGCGGTCATATGGAGGAAGACAAAACAACTGACGGCGAAAAGAAGTCTCCCAAAACGCCTTCTTTGGTGGCTGTGGGTCGGCCGATACCACACCCCTCTAACATAGACATACCGCTGGGAAGCAAGACTTTCCTGACTAAACACAGTCTGGATATGAAATTCACATACATTGAGTAAGTGTATTTTTTTTTCAACAAACATGATCACCATTGCATTGGTTTGTTTTGTCCGAAATGTCAAAAAATACGCCATCTTCATTTTGTAGCTGGTACTAATACTAATATGCACTCATATCGCAGCCACAATACCTACGGATCGCCTTACCGCAACAAAAGGTGGCGCTGTGTAAAAGATACTAGTCGCTTTACCTGATCAAATACAAAGGTCTCCTAACTTGCATGCGCGCCTTGTTTGTCATAGCCCTTCGTCACATGGTCGGTTAATATCAACAAAATATCACCTTCAAATGTATTTTGTAGGTTAAACACGAGTGATTTCGCGGTTTTGTACATAGTCCGCGATAACTTCGAGTGTCGATGTTGTTTTGATGTTATAACCAGTGTTGTGAATCGTTATAGGTGTTAGTGTGTTAATAATAGTGATTGTGTACAGATTTTTTGACAGAATTGTGTTTTCCATACTGGATTAGGCAGAAATGGCGGTTTATTTGAACTTTTTTGTAAGTTCGATGTTTTAAGTTATCCAAAATACGAAGTAGGGGTTTCTTTTGTGTACGTTGATGAAATTTTGACGTTAAAAAGTATTAAAAACAAAAGTATGCCGTTTAAAGGGAGTGGCGATACCTAGGTCACGCAAGGTCACCTACCGGTGAATAACATAACCTAAACATAGGAAGACTGTCCTGATTTGAGTGACCTTCACCAAGGATGTAGGGCTTTCCTTAATGTTCCAAATATGAAGTACAAAAATACATCTTATAGAGACTTGTAACGAACTTTTGATTTTTATTATAATTTTCTAGACATATGCTCAGCATCAGTAGTTTCTTTTGTAATTTATTTATTTTAAAATTTCTTTTGCAGTACGACGTCGACTTTGGGTTTCGACAAGGACGAATTGGTTGGTCATTCTCTATTCGAATACCACCATTCTGCTGACAGCGCTTCTCTGATACATCAGTTCAAGTCATGTGAGTCTTTATTATTAGTAAATATTTCGAAGATTTTTATAGTATGTATATGCTCACGTAAATTGGCATCAAAATGCTATAATTTTCCAAGGTGAACATAATTTCGTCGTGATCACGATCTAATTTAATGTATTCAATATGCCACGTCTGTTAATGACCAGGTAACTTGCTTGGCTGTTTACAAATTAATATTTGGCAGAATAATATAATGTTCTATGTTTGTATAATATTGGCGTGATTAAGTTTCAATTTGCTTTAATTAATTTCGGAGAAGTTCTTACAAATTTATATCATTATCATTAGTGGAATAAATGGTCTTTTCGATTAATTACTTGAAATTTACTGAAATCTATAGGTACTCGACGCACAAATTAACGAACACACAACTTGATATGTTTTACCGGTTTAGTTGCTATTTCTTGTATTTAATACTTGCATCATTTTTAGATGCTAGGTATTTTTATCTCTGATGAGAGGGAAAATAGAGAAATGATGGATGTTTTGAAAATTAGGTCAATATCAGTGGCGCCATCTGTGCCACGACGTTGACGTTGTGAACCACTCCACGGTATTGTAACGTTTGGCTAGATAGTACCGTAAAGTTTCTACGATCAATTATAGATGGCAGCACTCACACTCCACGCACACGCTATCTTTATTACAAGTTACTTTCACTAGGTGACAGCACTGGGACCAAGTGGAAACTTAACTATAGTCGAGTTCATTATTATCGAACTAAGGGGGTCCGCATTCGTAAATAATAAATAATAATAACAGCGAAAAAAAAACACTTATGTTATTTATGGTTTAGACTTTATACCACGAGAAATGAAAAAAAAACCGTAAACAAAAATTACGGAAACACAGCGCGGATTTTCAGCTAGACCCAAACATAACACTTAAAAGTAACACAAGTTGACAATTGTGTGTCTTAAAAGTAAATTAACCTATTCATCCACTACTTTAAATTACTATTTGAAAATTTCATTTGAAAATGAAAGATAGGGTCTTTAGATTGCATTGCCATTACAGTTACATAAAATAAAGGCAACAATTTGTTCCATTTTAGGTACGTTTAAATATAACAATAGCGTATACCAAAGAAGTTAACGGCCTGTTCCATTGAACGGATTTTATGAAATCAGATAAAAATCGGCACGTGTATGCGTTATATCTATGAAATAGGAACTTGTCACAGGAATTTCAAATTTCTTTATATACTTTGTCAAATTATGTAATATGATGGTACAGAGGCGCTGACAGTTCCTCTCAACGGGTAGGTAATTGTTTTTACACGAAGTTATTTCAACATTTGGCTGACCGCCACCTTCCATTGAAGATAAGACTTTATTTGCTCAGCTTGTTACAGACACTCTGCTCTCATTACAATGTAGATTATTCGTAATTTCGCCTTTCTACAAGTCATTGACATATCCCGAAGATTAGTGAAAATTATAGTAGGTAGGCTGATGTTTGAATGGCCAAAAATGTTTTGAATGAAAGCGGTGGTCATCTAATAGAAATAGAAATAATTTATTGTCAGATTGTGAGTAATATAAAAAGTTCTTACATCATAGCGTCCGTCACAAGATAGATAGCTGGCATACAACATTTTTACGTCTTAACTCTAATTAACTTAAATCTAAAAACATAAAATACATTGAAAAAAAAAAACTAATTGGCTGAAATGATGTTGATGATCATTGGCTGAGCCGAATATCATACCTATGCTATAATTTTCGATGCGAGCCCGTAACAGGAGCACATCGACGCAAAAGGGACTGCGCCCATTGATAAATGTGACATACAAACACAGGAAGCGTTGAGGCAGGAAGCCACCGCCCTAACAGGAAATATATACCTCTGAAAGTAGTGAAATATTATTGAAAGTTAAGCACCGTGAAAATAGGAAACCCGAAATTCGAACTTGCGGTTCACGTCACTTTCACCTGACGGATATCAGAAAATAGATTGAGAAGGGCAGGGCGATAAGAAGCACAATTCTGTCCAGGTCGATGTTTGATACTAGAAGTGTGTAGAAGCGTGTTTACGAGCTAACCGCGTATCACTTTCCATTGAGATGCCTACTGCTTACTAGTTAAATATCAACGGAATTTTAGTCAAATCCAATCAAGTAATGGTTGCTTTAAATAGTAAGTACAAACAAATAATGAACACAGGACAGTCCTTATCAATTGTAGTACCAATCTTCCAATGTTCCTTGTTGCCTTGTTCCTTGATTTTTGTGGGTTCGGCTAAGTCAGCTTAACCATTACGTAACTAAAGTCGGGCCATTTCTTGCCATTACACGGTAACCACCCATTTGTTTTGATATTCTGGCCACGCACCGCCTTCCCGTATTTGTATCTTTCGTGCGAACCCAAACATTTTTTTAATGGACTCTGAGATGACATTTTTGTAGGATCTTCTCTTTACGATCGTGCCTTATGGAAGGGAAAGTATCGGATTTAATACCTGACCTTTATACACTTAGGAAATAGTTGACGATAGTAGGCCATCTCCATTACTATTTGTTATTACTTATTGTAACATGATTTACATCTTTAAGATCTTCAATTTTCAAGTTTATTTATCTTCATTGCAATATTAGTTATTTTACGACTAGTTTTATTTCTCTAAATCAGGCAGTACCTACTCGAACTCAAATATAGACTTATTATGTAATTTCATACATCATATACAGCCCTGAAGAAATCCCTTTCCAAAATAAAACGGAAGCAATTCTTACTCAAACTCTTAGATTAGGTGGGTACTTTTGCGCTCCACAGTAAAGAGCAAAATTTAAATTGACATAAAGTGATGTGGTTTAGGGACACAGAATTAAGTGCTCATTTTGACAAAACAAGTCCTTTATTATGTACGGCTCTCTTGAGTGCCCTTTTCATGGCACGCATAACAAACCAGGGAAAAACATTTTGCTTAATTTGAATCGTTTATAACTTTTGGGACCTGCCTTTGATGAAAGTAGGCGACGTAAATACAATTAAAATTATGTAAGTCTGAAACAAAACCAATCGCTCCTCGACATAGTTAGGTATAACTTCATCATGTTCAGTAACTTTAAAATATAATACCAGTAGAAGGCTCGCTTGAAGTCTATTAAGTCTCTCTGCCTGCTTCTCTCATAGTAGGTATATTATAAGAGTTGTGTCAAATTCGGTCGACTTGAATATTGATTGACTCCCGCTCACTTCAGTCGAGTGCTTTATACAAATTGTGAATTGATTGAGTTGCAGGTACTTATATTGTGCTAAATATATCGAGTGATGTCAAATCTGCACTGCTTTGCCGCTTAGTTTATTTTGTCTTTACTACTAGGTACTACTACTACAGCCTATTTTCGTCCCACTTCTGGGCACCAGGCCTCCTCTCATCACGAGAGGGTTTGGGCTATTGGTAATTTGTCTTTATTGCACATTATTGAATACTCATACAGAAGGCCAACTCAATGACAAGGTCTACCGGTAAAACCCTTGGGCAAAGAAATGGATGTGGCGGTACAATAATAGTCATTAAGCAATAAATTGAAAAAGCAATACACAACAAAAATAAGTACAAACATAATTATATCAATACATACGGATGCCAACGAAAAAAAAAAACGAGTGCGAAGATGACGGTCGTCTTTTTGTAAATAATAGGTTAACTATCTCTCATTCATTACTTATTTAATGTGGTGTTCATAAATAATTGTCGATATAGAATTACAGATAGTGTCGCCAATGTTGCCATTCAATACAAATTACCTACTATATGTATCATTATCGTAAGTCTCAATAACCAACTGCCAATACAGTGATTCGCTTCAATTGAAATGTATGACAATACGTCGAACAAGCCAATCGAACTTAATTTTACAACTACATTTGGCTAACCTGATGTGATGGCTCCTATCTTATTCTCTATTTGCTAAACAAACAATATAGTCCATTTTGCCTTAGTCAAGAGGCCTTATTTGGCATAGAAACAATGCACGTGACCAATTTAACCACAGCGTTTTAATCAAATTTACGCGGTCCAGTAAGGGCAGCCCAGTTACTATAGGAGTCAATTGGGCAAGTTTGGAACAAAGTTAGACCAAATAAACTGCTAGAGAAGAAAACTCTTTTCTTTTTTGATCAAATAAGGCGAACAAGGGTCAAGCAGAAAGACTAGTCAGTACACAAAACACATCGCAAGTTAGTAATAAATTTTACCTTTGACCTGGAATAAAATGTTTTACATATTCTTATTTCAGTGAAATACGCGTTAGTCGTAAGTGAAATTATGACAAGAGCGTAAGTTACCTACTCGATTCATGTTTATTAGCTTTTCTATTTCATTATTAAGCCAAGCAGGTCTAATAAACTTGTTTCTCAGTTAATTGAACCCTATTTCCAATGAGCATGACCTTATATTCTTTTCCTTGTAAAAACAGTTTTTAACTAAGGAAAAATTATTTGAATCCTGGCTCGAATTCCTTTCTTTGTTAAATTGCATCTGCCCTTACAAGTTCTGCTACACCTTTATCAATTATTGTTACGGTTATGGCTCTATCCTACAGGCAATCGTATTCGTGCCAATACGCAGTAACCCTTACGACGATCGTAAAGATTGCACCCGAAGATTACGCGATTCGTCCTTTACGATTATTGTTCACCTACAAAATTATATTATCAGATTTTATCAATCGATCATCTGATAGATATCACTGAGGCTCATTGACAGATCAGAGGGTTAAGATGGAATGACTCTATGCTAGTATTAGGTACACCAGCTCTCTTACCCCCCACTGACCGGAACACAAATGCGAGCACTGATATTTACCAGCCATTCGAACCAGCAAATTTTGAATCATTATTTCTTAGTCCTTAGAAAAAAGAGATCATTAATCAGATTCGACAGTTACTTCCTATAGTGAAGATAGGTATTTCTCGCTAACAACAATAGGTCCATAAACATTGTTTATGGCCTAACGGAAAGGAGCGAAATACATAAAAACGCTTGGTAGTAAATCCTTATGAGACACTCTGAAAAACTTAATGCCAAGTAGGTACAAGTCGAGCAAGTCTGATTAAAACTTCCACGACACTTCTTGGCTTTCTAATATTGAACTCACCAACGCCACTAATATTAGTGTTGGGACAATATTCCTTGGAAACTGATTTCTTATTCATATGAATATCAATTTGTTAGCCTTGGCTGTTTTGTAACTCGAGATAACCGTGAGCGTTTACTGTTTACACGGACAACAAAGTAAACATTTTTCAACTACTAGCGCCTTATTAAAGGGGAAAAAAGTTAGTAGAGATTTTTCTTATGTACCTCGCGGTAACGTAATCAGACGGGATACGAACTCTGACGTGGTTTGCATATTTATAAGCCCCACGGTGTCGACGGGATGACACGAATATGATCATCCGTGCCTTTGTCAAAGAAAGGTGAAGCGATTTTTCCATTTGCCGGAATTCCTGAATATCAATTCAACATCACTCTACAACTTCTAGGTACTAGCTAACACCTCCAGCTTGTCATGAAAGACAAATGACAGCCAGCACCTGATCTAATTTCATATTTTTATTGTCTAGAGTACCTACTAACTATGTTTACTTCCATTCCATTACAAATCAACGGAATTACTTTCTGTTGATATCATTCGCACAAAAGCAAGCAGACACAGTAATTTTCATTTTATAGACTTGAACTTAAAATGAAATACTTGCAGCATTTTTATGTTCACTTCACATACAGGAGTGGAAACTCGGCTGTTTTCATGAGGCCTTTGTTCTAACAAAATATTCGGTTTAATAAAATTTCGTAACGAGGGGACAGGCAAGACGACTGCTATAAAATGTGAAATTTTGTTATCACAGGCCCTTTTTGTGCGCTCGGACTTCGGAGGCTTGTAAAAATTCTAGCGCTATAAAATTTTCAGATAGCAAGCAATGTGCACTGAATGAAAGCAAAAATGCGCTACTCGCTGACCTAACGATGTTTTAAAAAGTGTCTTTGAGCGTAATGCCACTAATACGAGTACCGATTCTGTAAAGTTTGTCCCTACCTTATATCGCAGTTAAAAATTCCACGAAATAGGTTTCATTCATTCAGGTTTCGACTTAAATTCTCTTCGACTTGAATTAATTGTTCTATATAATAAAGTCAATGGGAAAAATCATGATATTTGAACATAAAACAATGTAACCAAGAGCAAAGTAAAAAATGAGATTGTTCCGAAAACCCGTCCTCGCGTCATCTTGGGGAACATCAAATGTAAATCGTTCGCTGTCTCCCCGTTCATATTTATATCGGCTACACATTCGCAATTCGTAACCTCATATTGTCCTATAATAGGGTGAAACAAGCTATCATGCATTACTACGGATAAGGTTGTTTTTGAAATAACTGTGTTTTGGAAAGTTTGATCATTGTGATTGTGATTGCGATCGACGTATTGAAGATAACGAACGGGCTTTTTGTTGACAGATTTATCGCTAGTAATTTGGGCGCAAATTTTCTTAAACATTATTTCCAACAACTTCCTTGCAAATTTTACTCAAAGCAACGAAAAACGTCTACGTAGAACCTTCTCAGTTTGATAAAGCCCCAAGGTTAAAATCAGAGTTCTAACGCATGCAAATTCTTCCATTAAATGTTATCTGTAACACGATTGTCCGTTCTTCATTATTCATTAACTTTATAAGACTATGTATCACCGTTGCGTTCAACACGAGCTTGCGTAGCAAATTTTAATTGAATATCAGACCTTATTTTACGTCGACTTAACAAACTTGTCCACTGAGTATGAAATAAATAATAACCCTCGTACAAAAGGACTTTAATTAAACAACCAAAAAGGCAGAAAATTCACATTAGATACAGGCCAGTAAGTTTGGTATAGTGTTTTGTAATTTCCGAACAGTATTTGTTGTTGAACTCAGGGAGCGATATTGTAGTTCTGTTTCGAGAATTTCATATTTGACCTTTTTTCATAATATTGTCTTAACGAACTTAGATAATCTCGGATAGGGCTCTTGCTTTTTGATTGAAAAAGTGACTAGACTAGGCTCTATTCGCCTTCAACGGATTTATTATGTAATATGTATAGTCACTATTTAATAATGACACACGTACACACTATTAACACAGTATCCTGTTACTATTAATGTAACATGCTAATGGATAATACGTTTCTGGTGCTGCATATTTTATTCATTAATTGTATTTTTTTCGGTAGTACAATTTTTGTTGATTAGAAATTCGGGGCTATCATCGGCAGTCTAGCAAAAGGCAAATAACAACAACGTTAAAACACCTATATGTAACACAGCACAGTATAAAAACAGCCACGTACAGTATGAAATTCGTTACGCCCACCGACCGTCTGGGATTACTGGCTTAGTTAGTATTTTGTATCGTCTTCATCGTAAATGCTGTTACGTTAGCCAGTTTCTCACTCGTTAAGGGTAATCCAATCCAAGTGCAGTATAAAGTTATTACCGGAATTTGTCCCCTGCTATTCTATGAACACCGATTCATACATATACGGATACAGGTTATGCTCAACCCTTATGTAAATCAGCTTCAGGACACACTTTTTTAAGATGTCCGTATAACGGTCGTCATCTTATCTTCCGCGCTCTTTAACATGATAGTGATGAAAACAGGCATTTATCTTGTTATCAAGCTGAAAATAACTTTGTTATGTTTGTTTCCAATGTCAGTTGTTTAGTTTAGAAGCCATGTTATTTATACCTAATTCATGGTAAAAGATCAATACATTGGATTAGTATTTCTAAGAAAGTTCTCAAATCCCAGTATCCAGTATCTTGTTGCTTCGCTTTACATTTCGCTCCCAATAGGTGCTCTACTCCTTCCCAATTCCCTTTACGCTTTATCCCTACCTACTAAAATGCAAATCAAACGGCCAAAACAAAAATCACTTTCGTTCTGTTCTCTATTGACTGCCGTTACGCCTAGTGACTACGGCGGAATAATTTCAAGCGAGTCATGATCAAGGATGACACGGTCACGGTCGAGGCTGTGTGCGGTTTGTGCGAAGTGCGTGCGAGCTGTTGGCGGAACTTCGACCGTGCTGCAGCGTGATCGAGGCGTGACAATCCTGTTACAGTTCTAATAGGTCACTGAATAACTTCACATAGGGAACCTTACAAATTTTGAAGACTTGAACAAGCTCACGTAGATACGATAGCAACTGAAGTCAATTAAGGGACATGGAATGTTGAAGAGTTATTTTTATGTCCTGTCAATTTGATTAATTTGACTGAAAGGGCAGCACAATTGTTGGACGTCAGTGTTAAGAGTCATAACGGTTCACATAAGACAATTAGTTGGACGGACCGATCACGCGATGTAGCTGCTACTGGCACACCTGCCAAATTTGCGGAAACTGCGGACCTTTGATTTTTTGGCATATTGTGTTGTTCTTATATTATACGATCTTTTACCCGCGACTTCGACAGCCAGGGATTTCATTCCTCTTATTGCTTCCTGAATTGATGATTTATGGGATAAAAAGTTCCAGGTTACAAACTGCGTGTCAAATTTCACTCAAATTGGTCGAGCTTTTTACTGTGATTGAGTAACAAACATCCAAACACTCAAATCTTCCCAATAGATGGCGCCAGTGGTAAAGTTAGGTTTCAAGGTTTTAAATATTTTTTTTCTGATTTATATTATAATACCTATAATTAGGATTAGGATTTTACTTTCCTACATTCAGTAAATACTATACTTAATATTTATATGTTATTTTAATCACTTATTCTGATTCACATGTTTCATACCAATTCAGTAGAACATTCTACTCATGCCAGAATATTGCCTGGTGATATAATAGTATTGTTTAAATAGCCTATAAAAATGGGTTATTATTATATCGGCTACATTCATGCAACGTGCGTGATTCTTTTGACTCAACCTTGAACCCGTGTAGTGGTTGGTATACACGCGTACATTCTTGTTGGGCTGCTGGCGCCACCAAATACTTCACTCATCTAATTAATTATACCTTTAGCAACAAGCATTTTAATTATTTCATGTTCATCTGCCCTAATGAATACATCCTTTAATTGTCATCTAAATTTAGAATCTGGGTATTACTGCCTAATATTTAAACGTCCTTTTTCGAAAGTCAACTTGCGTAGAATATGTCGTGAATACAAACAGCGAATTCACCATTGTCAGCTTACACACGCACACGATGGTAAGGTCAACCTACCGCCTAAAATATCACCGCGCGTAATAGTATCGTACACAAACACGACTACATTTAGATGGGATTGCCTTTGAATGACTTGATCAACTAATACATACCTAGTTAGTAGCTCATGCCAATTTGTCTTCTTGTCTATAAATCTTTCCTTGTTATTGTTTACTTCTCAAACTTCCCTTTCTGTTGCAATAGAGTGTTGACTTAATTACTTACTTAGTTTAAGTTTCAGACTTAGCTCTTCTGATATATTTATCTAGAGTTCCCCATTTGTAAGTAAGTAATATAGACCGTCGGTATCTTCGTCGCTGGTAGCTTAACATATCGATTATCTGGTACACGCTTTCTAAGTTCACTATTATCTTTAAATTTTCATATAGGGATCCAATAGTTTAAAACGTGACCAACCTTACTGATATCGTATTACGTATTACCATTACCCACATTCTTTCCCGACCGGGATTATTCAAATAAGTGAATGTTTCTGATTCCACGGACCTCAGCGACATGTATCTCTAGTATAACATAAAGGATAAAAAAGCGTTTGCATATTCTAAAAGCTGTTTTGACAATAAGTTTTATTTAAGTCAATCAATTCAATTACAAATCTTTTTATTTCCATAGTAGAAAATAAAAAAAATCATTTTATAGACTCCGCGCTCAATCTTTACACGAGATTACGTGCTGCGGAGTGATCACAGTAGTATTGAGGTAGGTATTTATGGAATAGGTAACTAAATAAAAGCTTTTAAAATAAAATCGTCTCGAGCATCACATGAATTATGTACTTAGGTACAATATTTGGGAATTGTTTTCAATTCAAGGTATTTTTTGCGACGAATTTCATAACAAAACACACTCAGGGGGACTCTGTGTAAAGTAACTTTGAAATACTCTTTCCAATTTTAGCTCTGTGACGATGGCTTCATTTTATTTACTGTAGCGGTGGTTGACAATTTCTTCAGATATTTTCGCAGAAATAGCCTGTTGAAGAGTGCGGGGGAGGCGTACGTTTAATAGCGTCGTATTTTGTATTCATATACATATTTATTCACCGTTAAACAGATGTAATTCTGGATATCTGAAGCGCTCAAGTAATTATAGCAGGTAAATTGTGAATGCCGCGTGGTTTGGATGTCTTGCAAACCAACTCCATGAGCCATGATATTATCATATTTGGAGTTAACCAAAATACGTCATCTTAACCAAAACTTGACAAGTTGACACCTAGTTGTAGAAGTCATTTAGTGATTGATCTTTACAAATTACCCTTGGGCCTAAATAATCGCAAACATGTTTTTAATCATAATTCGCAGTCGATCATTAACATTGAAGATAGAATTGACGTTCCAAGGTGGCAATAGATTCTTCCTGTAATTTTGAATTCATCTCGACGTTTGGGGCCCTTTCATTATCAGGCAGCGTCTCGCTCTCGCATTTCAATTTGTCTCCCGCAAATTTGGCCCCGCTCAGATAAACTCCGCATCGTTTGTTGGGCTTAAGGTACTCTTTAAATACGTTTCTGATGTACCGGGCGAAAAGCTTTATTTAACCTCATTCCTTATTCACTGATTGTCTGGACTAAAATCAGTTAATGACCGTATAATTATAGTCATTTGCTTTTAAAATATTATTATCTTTAGATTTTCAGGCATAACAGCGTAGCGAAGGTAGTCACCAGTTATTACAAAACACAATTTACCAAAGATTCCAAGTATTCGTAGCTAAGTATTTAATTAACAGGCCGAACAATGTTTAATTAATTACAAACAACCTTCATCATTGAAGTCGGCTCTGAACTTATTACGATACCTTTTACTTAGAAAGAAAAAAAAACTATTGCCGTGAATATTCTTGTACTTTACGTAATCTATCCTTTTAATTAAACATTTTCATCTCATTTCTTACATTACTTATGTTCGACTCATGTAACACGTTCTTCATTTAAGAGGACTACCTACCCTTAAAGTGTATACGTGATCCTTAAGAGTTTATCTCATTTTCACGAGAGGCTCTCGCTACGATGCATTATATTGTGTTGCTTGACTTATTTTATGTGTGATTAAACTTCTTGCCTTTTCACTTATCTTCTTAGAAACATTTGATTTAGCTGATGAACAAGTCACTCTTTTTTAAACTATCCAAAATTATTACAGTGTTATTTATTTCATTTCCAGGGTTGATTCAAAGAGTTAAACAACAAAATAAAAAACAGATACAAGTTTTTAAACTTTTTATTTACTCTTTCGTCTCGAGTTACAATAAACAAGTCGTGTCCATATATCGTCATTCAGTAAAACATCGTGAGGAAACCTGCAGACAACTGCGAAGTGATTTAAAGATGTGTGTAAAGCCTCCAATCCGCACTGAGCCCGCGTGGGGACTGTAGCCTAAACCCTCTTGTGATGAGACGAGGTCTGTGCCCAGGTGGGACGCAAGTAGGCAGTGTAGTGGTGGTGGTGGTCCATATTTCAATCAATAATAATGTCGTTGGCTATTTCACTAGGCACTAGCCAGATAACTAGATTTTTTACGACCAAACGTCTCCCTGGTGCTTAATACGTGCTTCAACGGGCTCTTTCTAGAATTTACCAAATTATTTCAGACTGTCACATGTTTGCGGATTATTCGCGGTGGTTTTGTTAGTAGATAGGCGTGTTTGTCGTAACGCGGTGGCTTTCGGATTTGAGGAATTTAAATACATTGTTTTAAAAGACAAATCTATCTGCATAATACTGCACCGAAAAGTTTTTTCTTTATATCATTGGTATAAGCTAACGATCGACTAAGTTTCAAAGCAGTAGGTAGGTATCTAAGAAAAATCAAACCAAAAATATAATTCTCACACTTCTCTAGAATCTCGCCTAAGTAGCATTAAAGAGATTTCGTTAATCTAATAAACACATAGCGTACGTACTAAAGTTTATGTCCCCTTTCAGCGCTGTACCCAAAAAGTACGCGCTACTGGCATTATGTCTCACGCAGCAAAATAAGCAGCTTCTGGGGCGCCATAAATTTTATTTGTTTATTCAGAGATTCGTACATTGATCTTTTGTTTTGGAGTGGGGGCTTGTCTTTGATCTTTACTTTCTAACGTCGCTAAGACTATTATTTGCAGAAGCTCGATCGATAACTACGTCCAACGTATTTCCATCTTTGACCGTATTTCTCGCTTGTACGCGTAAGATCGAAATGAAGCCACGCTTCGTTTAACGATTTCATTATACCATTTTACACCGAAAATTTACTGGAACAGATTAAATCTGCCACAATTTGCCCAATCAGCGAGTCGCATTCCAATGAAATCATGATAAATCCAGTTCACTGTTTAGTAAACTAAATTGATATTGTTTATAAATCCCTACGGAATATTACAGATACGTATGTATAAACATACGACGCATATTGAAACTCATTAATTTTCGACACTTATTTTATATACAAGTTGCTATCAGTAATGTTTGTTTGATCCTGAGTTGCTATGTCGCTTATTATACTATTTTTTTGTTTTATTGTAGTGATAATGATAACATAAAATTATAAGTTCAAACACGCGTACTGCATGATCACGCAGCGCCCAACTACGCTGCATGATGTTATCTCCAGTAAAACCATGATAATTAAAACTTTTAATTTAAAAGGGCACGGATAAAAGGTTAATATAAATTAAGATGGTTACAATGTCAACTTGATATTCCCAATTTTGATGTAGAAATAATGGTGAATATGTTTTGGCTAACACTGATAAAGATAAATGTCGTAAACAGCGACCAAACTCCATAGCTATATTTTGTGCTTAATACTCTTCGCGGTTGGTTTAGCAACCAACTATGAAGTTTTCAAGTCACTATCCTCTACAGAAAGTTTTCCTAATGAAATACTAGAATTTATTCATTTATTCTGTCTAAACACTGCTGTTACTAACACCAACCCAACTGAATCTTTATTCATAGACAGAAGAGCAGAAACCACTCATAAACTTATAAATACGAATTCATTACGCTGCTGTTATTTCAAATGAAATTATGGAATAAAAATTACCATTTTTAGTAACTTCTAAAAACGGTTCTCAAAATGGTTATTATTTGGAATTTTGGATCCTAACATGGTATTTGAAATAATCTAACCAAATTATTAGTAGGGCCTTAAAGCATTAACAACCACCTCCCTAGTGAAGATAAGAATTTATGGTTATCAGCAGTTGGTGGAGCTGTAAATCAGTTGCAAATCGCTAACTTATGCTAATCCAATGTTCCACATTTTTTGTGTAGCGTTCTATAGTTAGTTTAGCACTGTTTTTATAACATGTCAATGTCAATGTAAGGATCTGGGCGACCGGCTTTGCTCATGTCAAAATACTAAAACCGAGTTTTCTCAGATATCCAAATCGTTTTCTGCGAGAACGCTTAGATACTTAATTAAATAAACATATAAACATACAATATTAGCGCGTTTAAACTATAATATTTACGCTATTACATCTTATATTATTTATATCTTTCAGTTCCAAATCTGGCTTGACTCTTGAATAGTGTATTAATCCTTCTGGAATAATTCTTTCCGTTTTGTCCTTTTCTTCTTCCGTTTCAGTGGTACTTAATTTGAATGCGGCTGTATTTTCATTTATTACTTAGGGCTTCTTGGCCTTATTACGCTTTCTGTTTACTAAGGAAAATGGTGAAGAACAGAGTGTTCTTTAAAACCCAATAAAAATACCTTCTCTTTACAACTCATAATGCATTTTATTAAATTAGTCGAACTTGAAAGAACACTGCAAAATAATTCAGACTAGAGCTTTCCAACTAAAATAGTAAAGCTTCGTTCAGCTCTCAGTTTTAGACATCACAAAGCGGTGAGGGCAATGCCTCCGAACTGGAACTCAGTTTGTGGCTCCACCTGTTACGTATGCACATGCATATACTGGGTATTCAGTTGCAGTTAAATTATTGCTAGTATCTACTAATGTAAATATTACAAACATTTAATACGTTGTGTCTGTGTGATTATATGTGCTATGTCTGGAATTCTTGAAAATAGTGGGACAATGAACTCCCTCCTCGATGAAACCTTTGTTTTCGACACGAAAGCAAAAATGTCGCTAACGTGTCCCTTAACTTGGACCCGATAGCAAGAAAACTCGCGTGACCACGCTGTTGTGATACCATCGAGCCCGATATTGTACCAATCAAATTAAGCTAAGTGGAAGGGGCCGAGCGTTTTCCTTCGACTTTCGAGTGAATGCCATCTTTATTACAATTAATGCGTTCGTCGAGTTGTTACCCATTGTCGAGTGACATGACAGTTAATTGGGCTGCGTTAGGAACACTCGCGATTAAACTTAACTGTCGTCGCGTAATATTCGTACTCTGCAAGGAGGTTGCGAGTAATATTTATGCTGTTTTCTCGGCATTTGTTGCTAGCCACTTTCCGCTGGCCGATGTCCAAGTGTTTTAGAGTTTTGTGAAAATTACATCGTGTCGTGTTGCTATTATTCTGTTTTTACTACAGACAGGTTATAACAGAGGTTATAATAGTGCATTGTTGGCCATTGTATTAGGTCCTTACATATGAAATTGGCGTTTCATATGGCAGAAATGAAAACGATTTTTTTTTATGAAACTATTTTTTTATTTAGTCAAAGTATGTACCATGGCTATCTATGCACTTTTGCCATCTCGAAGGTAGTTCATTGATTCCTTTACTAAAAAAAGTGTGTGAGCGAGAATCAATAAAATCTTTGAAGGCCGTTTGGACAGCCTCGTGAGAATTGAATTTTTTTCCTTGCATGAAGTTGTCCAAATTCCGAAAAAAATGGTAATCAGTTGGAGCAAGGTCCGGGGAGTATGGTGGGTGTCGAAGACATTCCAGTCGCAGCTCCCGTAGTTTTGCGGCCGTCAAACGTGCCGTATGTGGTCGAGCGTTGTCCTGAAGCAGCAGTGGGCTAGATCGATTGACCAGTCTGGGTTGTTTAATGGCTAGCTTTTCCATCATCGTTTGCAATTGTTGACAATACACATCAGCCGTGATTGTTTGCCCAGATCTTAAGAAACTGTAATGGATGACACCGGCACTAGTCCACCAGACACTTACCAGTACCTTTTTCTGAGTCAACTTTCGTTTCGGGCAGAATTTGGCTGGTTCACCTGGGTTCAACCATTGTGAAGAACGTTTCCGGTTGTCGTACAAGATCCATTTTTCATCACAAGTAACGATACGATTCAAAATGCCTTCATTATTGTGCCGGTTGAGAAGTGAAACGCAACACTCGACGCGTGTTTCTTTGTTTGCGTCGCTCAATTCATGCGGTACCCATTTTTCAAGTTTTTTCACTTTTCCAATTTGTTTCAAGTGAATCAAAATGGTTTTATCACTCACACCGAAGCCTGCCGCTAACTCTGACGTGGTTTGCGATGGATCTGCTTCCACAATTGCTTTTAATTCTTCGTTATCAACTTGTGTCTCCGGCCGTCCACGAGGCTTGTTCTGTAGGTCAAAATTTCCAGAACGGAAACGTTGGAACCAATAACGTACCGTATTTTCTTTTGCAGTAGCTTCCCCATACGCATTGTTAATCCTACGAGCCGTTTCTGCAGCACTAGTGCCGAGGTGAAACTCATATTCGTAAATATAGCGATATTTTAAGTTCTCCATATTGTGAACAGAACGATGTGAAAGAAAAACAAATGACGCGATAACAAATAAATTTCGTAATTCGAACACAGAAATACATGGTCTTAAATTTGAAATAAATTTGAATTTGGAATTCCTAGCCGAACGCCACATATTTTGAATCAAAGTTGCCAGTTCGCCAAACGCCAATTTCATATGTAAGGACCTAATATATCGGAATTATATTTTTAAATCTCTACGTCGGCGATGCTATTGGATATTGGCCAGTTTTTGAAATTCTATAATATTGGCAATTCAAATTTTAACATACATATTACGAAATGATCTCTGAACACGACAAACTGACAACATACATTTTAATTTGCGATTTTTAGGGTTCCGTACCTCAAAAGGAAAAAACGGAACCCTTATAGGATCACTTTGTTGTCCGTCTGTCCGTCCGTCTGTCAAGACCCTTTTTCTCAGGAACGCGTGGAGGTATGAAGCTGAAATTTATATCAATTACTCAGGTCTACTGTCCCTTGAAGCTGTGAAAAAATCAAACTTCTAAGCCAACGCAATCAAAAGATACAGCCGTTTATGCCGCAAATTTTCGACACTTGCAAGGGAATCAAAACCTACAGGGTGCTTCCCGTGAACTCAGAATCTTGAAATTTGGTACGAAGCAACGTCTTATAGCATAGATAAAGGAAAAATTACGAAAACCATAAATTTTTAGTTACATCACATAATATTTTTTTTTTTAATAATTTTAACCTTACTACCCATTTCCTCATAAACGCGTAGAGGTATTAAATAGAAATTCATACCAAATACTCAGGTCTATAATACCTTTAAGCTGTAACAAAATCAAACTTCTATGTCAACGCAATCAAAAGAAACAGCAATTTAAGCTGCATATTTTGAAACTCGCAAGTACTCGCAAGGGAATCAAAACCTAAAGGGTACTTCCAGTCGACCTAGAATCTTGAAATTTGGCATGAAGCAACGTTTTATAGCACACATAAAGGAAAAATTCCGAAAACCTTAAATTTTTAGTTACATTACAAAATATATATTTTTTAAGATCTTTGTCTTAAATTTATGCTACTCCATCTTTCCCCATTGTAATGTTATGAATTTCATTTTGCAATAAAAATACCATAGTTATGACTCGATTGTCGTAAAGAACGAACTTTGTAAACCTTACAGGTTTGTACGGAACCCTCGGTGCGCGAGTCCGACTCGCACTTGGCCGGTTTTTTATTACAAGTCATAACAATGACTACCTCAACACTAATGTGCGTCATTTAAATTCGACTCTTCTGCGCTTGTTATACTCTTAGGCGTCCCATACGCCATTGTTTGTGGCTTAAATATGTACCTAATTATTTTTCACTGCTGCAAACCTAAAGTTGGATCTTTTATTTCCCCTAAGCAATGCTAGACATGATAAAGAATACTCTGGTTCGTAACAACTGGTTCGTAATTAACTGTTCCCAAAAGAGCCTGCAGACCTTTACGCCTTCATTGCTGTTACGTGGCAGTTTGTCTTCATCAGCTTACTTACGGAAACATCCACTATTACGAAATATAGAGTTCGTAAATTGAGAGAAATGTTAAGAATTTCGACCTATATTTATCCCTTTTGTATATCTATCTGCACACAAAACTATGACGACATCTGGGTACGATCCAAATAATTCGATATTGCGGTGGTTCTCCGAAACGTAAAGTTGTCCTGAAACAAAAAATATGGACTCTAAAGCGTGGCTACTACTAATGGAATAACTTTTTTATTAATAAAACCACTAGTATCATTTAGTCCACCCAAGCCTTACACAACTTTGTTGTTCAACATGATAATTTAGTTTTCAACCACTTCGTAACCCTTTGAAGGCGAACCTAACTACTAGTGTTTCAGCCATAGTTTCAACGTGAAATTGTTTGGGCACGATATATACCTACGAGTGTAGACATAAAAACATTATCATTCAAAGGAAAGCCTTTATCTCGAGCGGCATGATCCCTAGAAATCTTTCACTTAAATACATAGGGACATCCCTATTTACTCATCGTTTCCGACTGTACCTTCTAAATCCTGAAAAACCTCATTTTAAGTCGATTATGGGACGCCAATTTTTGTCTTTTCCTTTTTTGTACTATAAATAGTACAACCTTATTTTTGTACTTAGGTCGAAGACACTCTTCAATCTCTATCTGATTGATCGTTCTAGTGGTTCTTGTAATTGAACACACCTTGCTTTATACCCCCATAAAATAGAAAGCTTAAAGGTCAGCGAGGGTGACATAACCGCCAGGTGTCGATTTGTTTCACTTCTGTTCAGAGTAACGTTTACTACCCCTTTTACCAGATCGAGTTGTATAATTTTCTCATTCTAAAACCTACCCTTTGACCTGTAAAAATGAAATCCGTCATCTGTGGCTGGAATACTGAATGACATACTTTTCAAGATTCATAAACAAACGGAATGATCTCAGGTGTGTTCCATCTTGGGATTAGGCTCTGCTCTTATATGTTTATTAATACAAACTCAATATGCACCTTTGATGTTCATAACTGATTTAATTTTCTATCTTTGCAGTGTTCTCCAAAGGACAATGCGAGACTGGCCAGTACCGCTTCCTCGCCAAGACCGGCGGGTACGCCTGGGTCCAGACCCAGGCTACCGTCATCACCGACAAGCAGCAGAAGCCCATCCACGTCGTCTGCGTCAACAACATCATCAGGTAGGTCTAGGATACGAACTTGCAGGAGGGTGTATTTATCTGTCTTTTCTTTCAGACTGATATTTTTGAACCGTGATTTTACCAAATAATAAGGAGTGATATCCTTATGAAATCATATATATGAAACCATATGTATTTTGGTAGCAATGTTATTATGGTGAGTAAAGTTTCAATTTACTTTTCAGTTGAATGTAATTTGCGTTTGCGTTTATAAAATGTTCACACCTATATTTTAATGTATACATGATTATACATTTGCAGCACAGCATATACTTACTACGTAATAGATGCTAAAAGTTATAACGCTAGTTTTTTTTATCATGACCTTAATTGCTGTAATTTTTGCGTTTGTTAGTCATAACTTAAGACAGTTAAACTGAAGAAAGTCAAAGCTCCATTGCCTTTCATAATCAGTGCTTTTAATTGGTAATATTCATCAAACCTTGTTCATGATGTCGCCCATTTATGGGCACTTTATTGTGATTTACGCATTGTTCCATCAGGTTTCTCGTCACGTTCACAAATCCCGCATTTAGTAACGGAATTTCCCCATCCTGAGCGGAATCTTCATAGTTACGCCAATATTTAAAAACCGCCTATCCTAACGCCTTCCTACCTAATACTAATTGTAATATGATATCGATTTCTGTGACACTGGAGCTTTCATCAGTAAGATACAAACGAATTCAATATTTTGCTGCTCTGCTCTGTGACAAAAATGGACCAGAATGCCCCTTAGCGTGTAAATTAATATCCTTGTGAGCCGTCTTTGATTTCCGGTAATGCAAAATCTTTGGTCCTGCGATAAACGGACGAGCTCCGATAACGAGGAGGTAGGAAGTCTTTTGATCAGACTCGAGCATCTTTAGTAGCAGATATTCTTGACTAGAGTAGGCTAGGGTCGTCACGAGGCAATAATTGGGACCCTTCTCTGACATATGATACGACTGTCTACGATTTATATGCCAATTGGACCTAAACTTCGCGACCCTTTTAATTTAACACCGCGTTCACAAGGTCTTCTCAATTCAGCGCAAGTTCATTCACGTGTGAGAGTAGTTTTATTATTATCTAGCCTGGACGTTATTTATTTATAGTATACCTAAAGTATCCGCACAGATACAGGGTGTCTGCGTCACTTGCCAGTCTATTTATTATGATAGCAGGATGGTAAGGAAGGCCGAGGTTGTTTTGATCTGCCTAGAGAACATTGACTGAATTGGACTGTATGTCAGGGGCGTCACTTTGGCGTATCCAACTACATGCTTGGCACTGCTAACTATTTTAACCGAGACATTGTGTTAAAGGTCTGTGATTTAGATTCGCGTGCCTAAATAAGAAAAAGTTAAATTTAATGTTGTCTTTTGTTTTAATAGTGTTTTAATTTGAAGTGAGTTTTAATTTACTTAATTGGGTAAAGTGTGATACGATAACGATATCTCGAGGCGCTTATTACGGCGAGTGATAAAAGCAATTTCTCGGTTGGCCAAGTCAAGCAATATTCATTCATATTAACTACGCCCACCAAAATTTTGATTTATTTTATTATTTATATAGTCGTACATCTTGTCGGAGGCCTACCGACAGCTCGTCTTCCGGTTCGCGGACGCCTCGTGAAGGTCGCGGGAAACCGGTGGAAGCGAGTAGCACAGGACCGGTCTGAGTGGTCAGCCGTGGGGGAGACCTATGTCCAACAGTTCAGATTTATATAGTTCACAATCGTCTTCTGTTCTAGTATTTGCTTTTAAAATCTTCGTTTTCATTTTTACAATTATTTTAATTTGTACCTAGTAAATATTTAGTTCACACCGAAAACATACATGATCATCATAGCTGTAGGTAATGAGTCGAAGTCGGATGATGTCTTTATCACACTTTTGTTTGTAATTTTCCGTCAATAGTACACAACTTTGGTATTATCACGTTTTTTTTACGCCGAATAAGAAAAGTAAACATTATTTAGCAATGAGTAATTTAACTTAAGTGACATGTCTTCAAAAATAAGTTAGTAGGAAAGAAGAGCTTGAGTTCCTCATTGATGCCTGAGTTCCGAGTGACTTTAATAATACTTCATTTTGTATAAAGTTACCTTAGTCCATTTTCTATTGGGAATGCTTGTATGGAGAGCTATGGTAATGTCGTACGGTTTCCCAATAGAAAACGGTCTACTACCTTTTGAAGAAGGGGGTGCATGCGTGATTAATGATTTCTCAATAAGGGTACTCTCACCGTAAATGAGTTTCAGATAGCGAAAATTTTTTTTTACTTTTTAGTACATAGGTACATAAAGTTTCTGTTATAGGTTCCAAAACATTCCAAAAGTTCCATTTTCCTTGAATAACATTGGTAATTTTAAATCTGTCGTTTTATGTGGGTTTATTAAAGTTTATTTTCGGCGAGTCGGCGGCGTTTCATTGGATTTTTACGATTCCATTTCACTGCGCTATAACTTTTGCTCTCGATTCGCTCTCATCGGTAACAAGAAGTTCTCGGGCGCTGATGTTCCTCTTGCCTCTTTTTATGGATTTTTATTTGTTCCACTGCTTGTCATGTCATGTGCGTTAGGTTTTATGGTCCAATTCGTACTCAAAATCAGAACCATCATTAGTTTTAGAATCAATCTTATTTCATAAACACAACCATGGTCAAAATTAAGCAATAAATAATCTTCAGCTTCTTGTTTCACTGACAGAGTTTTGTGAGTTCAGGTAGTCACGAATTTCCTTATCCTCGCCTCGCCCGTTTCCCCTCGTAAATCGCGTCGCGTTTATGGCGGCACCGAGGTCACGGCTTCCATTTAAGAGCTGACGTATTATATACCAGCTTATTATATCTACTTCCCCAGTCCCCACCTTTTGTGTCCTCAAGCACCTATTATTTCAAAGATCGTCTTCACACAAGGGATTCTCGGGAGTGTCTTTTTTGTAAATTTTCTTAACGTTTGGCATGTTTCCCAGATCATCTTAAAGTCCGTTTTGTTAGGTTCGAAAACTGCCGTTCATGCTTGACTCGCGTGATTAGTGTGACGGACTGAGGTGTTTTTCACGTGACGTCAAATGTCTATTCTACTGCCGCCCGGTATAAAAAGTTACGTTAAGTTAGTTGAATTGAATTGAATAAATTGGTTCAATCTATCTTGCCAATTTTACTGCATTTTGTTACATTTATAATTAATCTCAATAGACACGACGAAAAACTTAAAAATTTTTGGCAAATCACACTCTACAGTCCCTATTAACATGACAGTTTCAGGCAACGAATCCTAAAGTTCCGTAATTGCTTCTGGTCGGGACCTTCAGGCACACCGAAATTATTAAAGTTTGCATATTTGAACGAGGGACGTGTTAATGGTTTAGTTTTTACCCGTGTTTATAAACTTCGTGTCAACAACACTCCGAAAATACATCTTTATGAAAAGTGTCGCCTCAGTTATCGATTTTCATAGATCACCTTCATCTGAGGTCGCAATATAACTTTCGTTGTCCCGGTGGCCGGTATCCATCAAAACAAATTTTACTTGTTTTTGTTATGAGCATCAACCACACAATAGTTAGTTGTTGTGGTCGGTAAGGTACCTTCCTACCTGTTTGTCCGAGTCTAGTCTGGAATATTGGATTATGTTTGCTCATTCTGGCGTGTTTTGTTATCTCTTCACCACACCACAGCGCCCGAACATTGTCTGTACGTAAGTGAATATTTACAGTGCCCACATTAAATTCGAGAGGCTGCCTGGCAGCAACGGTTGGACTGCCTGCATTTCATATTTATGAAGTGATCATGTTCATGTATTCACGATCGAATCTGGATTTTGTAAGATAAAGATAAATACACATTTATTCAAGTAGGATTTTACAATCGCTTTTGCATCGTCATTATGTACAATTTGATGTAGTTATCATTAAAAACATACCGTTATCCGTTGCAAGCTTCGTCATTGATTTAGGTACCTACATCTTCTACTTTGTACCAAACTTTTTTTTTAAATCACACGCATTATATCAAATTTTAACTAAGTCCTTAAGCGCACACATGTTTATTAGTCAAATTCAGGCTAGGCATTCTTGTCACTTAAATAATCTTCTACACAATAGCAAGTAACCTTTGCGCAGCAGAGCACTTTTTAATTATTTTTTTAAGTTCCGGGAGGTCAGGTTCATGACTTCTCAGGGTAGTTTATTGTAATAAAGAATACATTGACCCATAAACGATCTAAAAACTTTTCTCACACGAAATTTTGGTACTGCTATTTTATGTTTATGTCTGGTGTTGATGATCATTTTAAAGGAATTCATATGTAGTAACTAGTCAACGAAATAAAAATAATCATGTTACAAAGATAGAAACTTATCATTTACAAACATGTTTGTTTGAGTTATCATTAAAGCACGTGTTAGCTTCAGACAAACAGAAAAAGTATTTTATTTATGAGTTTTTTCTCGTGACTTTGCAAGAATTCAATATATTTTTCAATTAAATGTACAGTGACATAATAGGTACCTACTGTATTCTCGGTTCCTTTTGTTAGATTATTTCTATTACTATCTATAATTTGCCATCATGTCATCAACCATTTCATTTCAATATTGGATTGCCGACTAAGTTCTCAATCCCATATATTACATTCTTATCATTTTATTACGCGGAGTCGGCAAACAAGCTTTCAAAGTTTCGCACATGCGTAACATGCTTGTTGACTTTTTCGGTCTTCACTTCACTTTTGTAGTTTCTTCTTCACACGACCCCTAGCAAATATTGAGCCAGTGTCTCGCAATCACGTTCTTTTTTATCTTGCCTCAACCATTAACTTACTCGTATTTATCCCTCTATGTTTTAATATTCATAATTGCAAAACTAAGCATAGTGGCTGTAATGGCGTAAATATCGGGAAACTTCTCATAATATAATATTGAAATATCGCCTGTGGTTCAGAGGAAAGTTTATCTTATCAATGTGCACTGAAGCGACCGATAGCGAGATCAAGCGCAGTCTAAATGAGAATATCATCAGATGGGGCAGAGGGTATCAGAAGCAATGGTTGCTATGCTTCCTTCCTATATTTCACATTTTTATTTACACTTGCTCTTTTGCGGGCGTAGGCAGAGCTTAGTATTTTCGTATTATCTATTTTAAAATATAATAATAGTGATAAACGCTTTCGAGTCCATTTCTACACTGTAAAACAGTTACTTGAGCGAAGAGTAATACGTACTAAGTCTACCTCGCATTTTTTCACTTGATGAAAATTGCTAATGTCTTTTCGGATTTTACGTTCTTAGCCGAAGATTAAAGAAAGTTGGCGCAGTAATACAACTGTATTAAATTAAAATTATAGCCTTTCGCTCGTAACAGTGTTACGGACTTATGGGTCCTTGTTTATTTAGGTGGAATGTTTAAAAACTTTTGGTTCAATGTAATTTACTTGCCTCTCTCAGGAATTTCAATGGGTTTCGGGTAATTACTGCTGCTTTCGAGCAATAAAACATTTCCTTTTCAAATGTTGTCAATTACAACTACCTAAGCTAAACATCTACTATAATATTAAGAATGTAAAAGCGAGTTTGTTTGTTTTCTTTATTATAGATAGTTTTGGCGCTTGAAAAATGCGAAGGAATTGCGTGGCTAACGGCTAGTAGCTAGCTACTAGGTAATAAAGATATAAATCCTTATAAATTAATAGTACCTATCTCATATGTAAATCGTGATACATTATAGCTGTTATCAGCTTAGATTTAATCACCAAGCCCTTGCGAGGTAACGTGCATACGATCTAGTGAAGGGTTACAAGCGAGTCATGAACTAATACGTTACGGTGACATATCCAATGCATATGTAGTGGACTGAGGTCGTAGGTACATAACCGTTTCACAATTTTCAAATAGGGTTGACACATTAGCAGTAGATTTTCTAATGAATTAATTAGCTTCTTCCCGCGATTTCGTCCGCGTGGAATTCGGTTATAGAGTTCTATTAACAGAAAACTATGACAAATTATATACTAAAACCTTCCTCTTGAATCACTCTATGTATTAAAAAAAACGCATCCAAATCTGTTGCGCAGTTTTAAAGATCTAAGCATACACAGAGACAGACTGCAGGAAGCGACTTTGTTTTGTACTATGTAGTGATAATCTAAATAGTAAACAGGAAACTGACCGATGACTGCCTGCCTGATCGATCAATGCACATCCGAAATTACTGGTCGTAGAGAGCTGATGTTTGGCATGTAGGTTCTTTGGGAAGTGAGTGGGAGTATTAGGAAAGGTTTCCGGAAATTCTGGAAAAAATGGGACCTACGCGAATTGTACCGCGGGACACGGCTAGGATCGAAATAAACTTGGTCTACCATACATGATGCCATGCCTTTTTACGGTACGATATAATTAAAGTTTCCTTGCATAAAAAAATCAAGATAGATATGTAAGCAAAAATGGAAGCTTGTCTTGACTTGATTATAGTAAGACTCCTATCACATGATCACATCAGACCAATTTACAGTTGACATTAAGCTGACACGGCGTCGTACTCGTAAAGATCCCAAGGTTCATGATACATTTTGGAGGACGGACGAGATTTTATCGAGAGGATAATTTTAACGTAGGTATTTGTCTTCGAAGTTGCGATTGTTCTTCGAACTGCTCAAGTTTGAAAATCACTTTGACGAGATTCGTTGTCGATCTTGCATTTTTCCTCCAGTTTTTTTCATTTGATTCTCCTTACGATCTCACCCGATGGAAAGCATCGATGAGGGAAAAGATGTAGCTCATTTTGACAGTGAATGACTAAGTATTAATTTATTTTATCAGTCTAGAAAAACAGAATCAGACGATGGAAGCGAGAGAGTACCTTTTCTTAGTGGTCTAAAGAAATCAATATACAACGAAGAATTTTCATTGTCCTATGGCTCAGACACCCCTATATTGGAAACAAGTTGGTATTGTGCGATGTTGAGATCAGGTCCAGGTTAACACCTGGCGACTTGAGCTACTCACGCGCCGCCGTTTATTTTCACACACTATGTGGGTCAATGTGAGAACACGTTGGTAATTAAGTGTGCGTTACATTAGAGCCACACCCTACACGTCTAATATTAGAATATAGGTTCGTCCGGCCCCATTATTAAAGGCATCGATTTTTCAGTGCTCTCAGTCCTAGACCAATCAATCAGGTCACAGGTGTTTGCTGTGGAAACTTTAACAGCGTCATATCAGATATTTACATGGCAAAATGAGTACCAATTTTACCTTCAGAGCATGTACTTTGTACCTACAAGGTATTTTCATTTTACATATTTTCAAAATAACCTCATCTAAAGTTCAAGCATTTTCTGAAAAGTACTAGTGGTACTCGATCAGTACTCTGGTTAGGTGATCAAGTACCATTGGAACTGATTTTCCCTTGAAGATGTAAATTGTTCCATAGTCATCACCATAAAAGTTTTTTTTGCATGTTGTGAAGAAAATACCTTTTATTTACTTAAATAAATTTTAGACAGTAGACCCGACTAGTCCAGCCCAATAGTCGTCTGGGGTGGATCCATTTATTCAAATCCGTTTTGTTCGTAACGTACCAAATGAATTCGGGATGTATTTATTCCGTTCCGTGAACTGTATCGCTCCGCTTACCACAATGTATTGCATCTAAATGGTTTGTCATCCTTTTGTGGCACGTCTCTGAAATTGGATTGCATGAAGTCAATTTTATACCCCTTGATTACTTCAGGTCCTCATGCAACCTTTTTAAATGCACGTGCACAGTCCCTGAATAAAGTTACAGCGGTCGTCGTTCGGGTTATGCAACTGAAGCGGGCGAATGCACCTTCACCTCCCCCTCGGTCGACGACCCTCCTAGCGGTACCAGGATGCAGTTTTCCTTTCCAGCTTGAATGGGGCGCGTGGGTGTTGCTCTGCTACTCCCCCCTCTAGATAAAGCTTACTGAAAACTATGCAGGTATTTACATAGTTACCTGCACCGTGTGCCTCTTGTTCTTTTATTTAACAATTTTAACGTAACATTATCTTTACTGAAGCTTTGTTTTGCTTTGGATATTTCCCCGGGCAAGCTTTCGCTATTAGGAAAATGCATTTTATATTCAAAGTTTCAAACTTACCTGTAGCTGATCTACAAGCTTAGTGTAGTACTAAATTTTGGCATCGTATTTGTCTTGAGGTGCTATGATATGCGGCGATTGGCACACAAATGATCCGGGAAAAGGGTCAATGGCTGTGACGTCAATGTACGCGGCCGGTGGGGACCTCTCAATTGTAGCCATTGTAGATGTACTCCCGTCGGGACCTTGGTGTCTTATTAAGGATATTTGGGCTTGCTGTTTATTAGGCGCGTGTAACGTCCGTGTTGTTAAGTGAGATAGACACTGCGAATTCTCTACGGCGTAAATAAATACGGTTGAACTGAATGAACCAATGCTATTCAATCGGTCTGTAATATAGTTTTCTCAAACATGCTCGGAAATGTTCGTGTTACTTTCAAAAAAAGAAGACGCGAGGCTGTCCATTGCCGGCCTTGGCCAGCAAAAACATTATTGTCGTGTGTGTTTTTTTTTAATTCGCTTGCTATTTGAGACACCTCTAGAAACTGACAAATCCATGGAGGTAATAAGTACAACTTCCATGGCCAAATCATCCACGATCATGGAAGTAGTAAATACTGGTGTGGGGTAAGTGCGCCTAAATTAATTTCGCCCCTATGCCTTGTAAACAGCCAACTACTAGTTGAGTAATATTTATAGGTGTCGATATAAATTTATGTTAGGCGCACTTACCCCATCCTGGCGCACTTGCCCCGAAACTGACAAATCCATGGAGGTAATAAGTACAACTTCCATGGTCAAATCATCCACGATCATGGAAGTAGTAAATACTGATGTGGGGTAAGTGCGCCTAAATTTATTTCGCCCCTATGCCTTGTAAACAGCCAACTACTAGTTGAGTAATATTTATAGGTTTCGATATATTTATGTTAGGCGCACTTACCCCATCCTGGCGCACTTGCCCCGACTGACCTTACGTATTTCCTCGCTGTTTGAGAAAAGCATTATATATACCTCGGCCGCAATTGCGGTTGCCGGACTCGTACTAATAGAAGGCTTCGCTTCGCTCAGCCTTCTAACTGTCTCGTCCGGCAATGCGCTACTTGGCGGCCTCTGCAATAATGTACTATTCCTGTAGGAAATACCATAACACAAAACCGCGAACAGTATGCATAAAGCAAGTTACGGATGCCACCGTGACGATGAAATGCGGAAAAATTTAGCAATTGTGGTCTTAGACGAGGTCGACTTTGATCGACAAGTGTTAGTCATGCATTGGCAACAGTTTAGAACGCAAGTTAAAAATTCTCGTCTTCTTAGTCTATTAAGTAAGCCTACAAAAAGACAAGAAAACAGCCAGAAAACTGACCACATCTCTAGATGTGTTGTTTATTAGCAGACAAACCGCAGAAAAAAATACGCTTGTGATATCACCGACAGGCCGCATACCCTTCTAATCCAGAAAGGTTTGCGGTCTTAATAAAAGCAAATGAAATGCCTCAGTAGTATCTTTTATTAAATTCCTAGCACGACTGGAACCTCACTTAAACTTCGTTTCGATTTCCGATCACCTCATTAATATCTTTGCGACAGACTCGACTGTAAATTATGAGGTCGTCGACGTCTATTCATTGCCCATCGATTTATGACACTACTTGAAACAGGCATCCTAGATCTACAATTATATTCCTTCACGCTCTTATTAACAAGCGAAATTGTTTTCAAACTGATGCTTGGCTGCATTGCATTCGTTTTGTGACGTTCCCTCTTGAGATCTATTTTAGGTTATAGTAGGTACCCAAAAATATAGTTCAATTTATACAATTAAGTCAATCACTAGTCTACGCTCAATATTTCGCCTCTGCATATGAAATTGATTTAGAAAGTGCTCTCATTGTAAAGCGTCCGCTTTCTTGTTATTGAATGACAATCAGATTGACCAAGATGACATTCATTTTAGATGTTTTTCAATACGACTATCAATATTTACCGAACATATTCCATTACGTTGAAAGTAGTCCCTAACGTTACGTTGCTACGGAGATTTATGGTGTAAGCGTTCATCGCAAATTGTTAATTCCCAAGTAAACCAAGCTACGACGATTACTTATTTTGACTCCTCCTTATGGAAACCATTAAATTATCTCGTAAATTCAAGAAACCTGACTGATGGTCTGACGTAAAGGAACAGAGTTATTGTAAAACGCCGGTGAAGTCACGTAGCCACAGCGCGATTCGAAATTGGGGGTGGGGCAACCAGGTCAACAACCGCGGATCGCTTGCATCCGGCCATAATAGCACAACGATTTGCAGCTCGCGAAATGCATCTTGCACCGCGCTACGGCTGGCCACTGACCAGTTCCCCAGACCAATGACCAATTAGCGCTAGCTCCCTACTCTGCATCAATTCTTCATGTTTTAACATCGTCTCGTGTCCCCAATTGGACTCATCTTCACCATACGATATGACCAATATATTTCTTAGTATTACGTTTTAAACTAAATTATTAGATAGAACACACCAAAAGCCAACCACTGAATCATCAATAAAACTGAATCAATATTAGGCGTCAAGGCGACGTTGCTCTAGGCACGTACACCCGAAAATTACAAGCAGCCGAGGTCCGCTAACACCCGTAGCCTCACGTAGACCCTTTTCCTTTCCGAATCAACTTTACGCTCCGTACTTCAAAATCCCAGTTACGCAATGTTTCATCAAATGAATCACAATGAAATAAAAGTACCTACTTATATGCTGTTAGCCATTTTTGTGCAGTTTCCTCAATTGATTTGTTGATGTTTCTATTCGCTAAACAGACAGCGCTTAGCAGGATCCGGGTTTTACATTTAGTAATGTGGCAATTACCTGTGAATTGTTATTTGATTGGTTTTGGTCTATTTGACACGTGTATTCGTGTGCATTTTGAAATGCATCCAGTTGTATAAAATAGTTATTATAATTATGTTACCTTCTTTATGTAGCCATTTTAACTATGTCCCGGTATTTAATCACCTATGATTTCACCATTACTGAATATGCCGAATGACTGTTACGTTGTGCAATACCCCGCGCATGCTCTCGGGTTCGGACCCTGGCGCCAGTTGTTCAGCTTCCCTCTACCCGTCAAGATATCTTGGTTCCTAAATCCTTCGAGGACTCTATCTTGTTCAAGGTATTTTTCAATAACTTCCGTTATTATAGCTGCATGTTCGTTATCATAGTTGTACAATTTGGTTGTTGTGTTGCTATGTGAATTTGTGTTTTACTCTTTATCATCTTTTTTACACGTTGCATCGTGTTTAAACTTTACCGCTGCGTGGCCATCGTCAGTCGTGATCGCAAATCGAGCGTTTAAATATGTTCCGAATGTTTGCCGTGGACTGCAAATAGTGCACATTTCCCTCGACTAAGCGATGATGAGCTGTTATCGCACAACACTTCATTATTAAATCAAGTCACGTTAGCTTTAGACTGTCTAGCGGTAGTCCATTAGAGCCCGGTTTTTAGTTACGCGGCTAAATTGTGGAACGGTGCGGCTTCGGCGCGTATCGAGTGTCGGTGCTCCATGACGGTTGATGGATTGGTAAATCGAGGCATTGTCGTATTCGCACCTTTACGTATTGTGGAGGAATAAACTCCCATTTATATTTGGCCTATAGGTTTTGAATGAACTGTCTGCAAAACTAAGACCCACTGATAAGCTCCACTGTGAATGATGATGGCAATCAACATTAAAAAGCATTTGGTGTGTACTATTCAGTTTACACGAGGAAAACTATCTTGATTAGTGGTTTAGCCGTAAAGAAGACTCATCGCGAGTTGATCGCAGTAATTATTGGGTAAATCCGATCCGAACTAATCCCTTTAGGGTGGATAATTAGATGAAAGTGAAACACAGTATGGCGGTTAAGGACTATTTATTTCCCCGACTTTGTCATCATTCTCATCGAATAAGTTGATATGTATTTAATTTCATTTAAGTAACTTGCTATAGTTAGATATTATTGTTTGTACTTAAATATTTTCATGTCATGTACTGAAACTAAAATACGTGAAGGAAGTCTCGAAAGATATTGATTCGGTATTTTTGGAATGACGTTGCTGGTTATGTCATGGTACTCATTGGTCTTCTTATTTATAATTTGTACGGCACAGCAAACTTCAATTAACTTCATGAAACGTACCTACCCGAAAAGGTTTCTTAGACTTGGAATGACTTGGTCAATAAAAACAACATTTCTATTATTATCGTGGCTTGTTTTCGAGGTCTTTAAAAATATTCTCGTATTTTTTTTTTGTCTACAATCCCAATTTTTTTGTGTTCTAAGAATTGGTTTCATTTTCTTTTTTATTTCGCACGTCATCTCGTCGGAAATCACTGGCCTTTGCCCAATGGACAGGCTTTATAATTCTCGGTCACGCACTATGAAATCAAGTGATACAAAAATACACTTCTTTAAAATTTTCCCTTTTTACGTTTGACCATGATTTTCCCATAAGTTTATTAAATATTAAAACTTGGAAAGTCAGCCAAAGTAATTAAACGTTGTTTTTTTTCCTTAATATTATTAAAATTCTTAACTGTCGACTTTCAGATCATAGGAATTTTCTTTAAAGTTTGTTCAAAACTTTTTTCACCGGACCCTATAATGTTCCCTAGGGAAATTACATACCGATGTCCTTTATGTAACCGTACTTGTTTAACTCTCATAATTATCATGTTTGTTCACTAAATTTTGTTTACTCAAAGTATGATAGATATGGGCATCGATTGCACCATCACGATACTTATATATTTAGGCCAAAGTTTGCTGCTTATTTGCTCCATTTCTGATCTGAGTTCAATGACCCCTCGAAGAGTTGCTGTCACTAAAATAACTCCATTCGTCGCGATCCTGAATTAAGTTTAGGTAGGTACCTACACAGTATCCTATATGACATCTGTAACAATTTGGGCTGTCTGTGGAAAAGTCGAGTCGAGATGAGCATACCCTCTTCCTGGTGACAAGTTAATTAATGTACCTAAGTGGGTATTATTTTTGTTGCAAATTGTTATAGCCGTAGCCATTAATTAACACATCGGCTTAGGGAGTTAGGTTCACGTGACATAAGATAACTGTATGTTGTGAAAAACTAGATTAAAAACGACACATGATTAATTTACGAGTTATTGTAAGTTGACGATAACAGTAAACCCCTGCCGTGAGTATCACTCCATCCCAAGTGATATCTCGCCGATTCGACCATGATCACACCACACCGGCAGTGGGACCGGTTATCGCGTCGCGTGGCCGTCGAATGAGCGGGCGGTCTTCAAAATTTATCGTCAAGTTAGTAATCGCGACGTAATGATAGTAGGATCACACGGAGCGACTGTGCGGTTACCACATCACTGCGACGCGTATCAAACAATACATTATCAGCCTTATATCATTCGATATAAGACGGCACACCGTGTCAGTGGATAACGAACACAGCTAACAGCCGCGTCACGAGTGCGCCGTCGCCGGCTCTCCACAGCCATTCGCGCCAGGGACTCCGCCGGAACAGTACACCGCACACGATTCCCCGCACGGCCTACGACTCGCGGATACGATCAGCTGTTACAAGTTGACTAGCACCACGCGTGCCATTGGCGAAAATCAACACTGATAATATTGTTTCACAACACGTCTTCAATATCTACCGATCAACATGGTAAGCAGTGAAAGTGAAGTGAGAAGTGGATGTGTTAGTTCTGCAAGTGCAGCAATAGGTACACCGGCTTTCAAGCTTTACCATTGAAACGTGATAAGTTAAGCAGTTGTTAAGATAATAAACATGGCGCGATAAGAATAACAGATCGGCTGTTCGCCGAAACCACGGCTTATGTAACTTTTCAGCATAGTTATCCAATATCTCAAGTATTTCACGTTATTTGAACAACGCGCCACAGCTAGCTATTGTAAATTCTACTCGACCCAGCGCATCGTGTGCTGAAACAGATTGTGATTTAGCAACACAGTTTCAAAGTGGTCTGTTTATTTCTTCCGTTGTCCTGTGACATAGTTCTTCATGTTCCGATGCATTCGAAGGATATCGCTGCGTCTGCGCTTCGTGTGGTGTGTGTTGTTTGCGAGAAGCCGCTAAAATTAGCGACCCCCGTCCCTCAGGCCCCGCCACTGGTTACATAACCGCGCTTCGGCCTTGACTCCCGCGCAGCTCGCCGAGCCACGCCATTGGCAGACAGATGCGTTTGCTTCGAATAATACCTAAGTCGTGATCTGTCGATGATTACTCGGCCATCGATACTATTAATCACATTGATCACTTCATTCATGTACACAAATCCATTTTACTTTCAATCACCTACCAGCTATTTAACCTTTGATGATTGAAAATAAAATAACAATGGAAACTTTTTAGAAAACCTTATCAGCTTATCAAATCATCTTGCGTTTATCGAGTGTTTAGTGCTTTAAGAATGAGCTGCTTCATATTAATTGTCTTCCATTTTCCATTACGAATGTGCATACTCGTTTTGTACTAATACTGGTGACGCTATAACTTTTCAGTGGCTATGTTTTTAAATTCTGCGCGATAACTTTCAGAACTTTCAGGCTAGTAACGTAGCGGAAAGAATTTCGATAGGTATCTATCGAAATTCTTTCCGCTCTCAAGTTCACTCCATACCATAATTCATTGTTTGCTCATTTACTTGCGTTAGTTTTCGAGCGCTAAAGCTATCAGCAGGAAACTTATCTAATCTGCATCGGCCTTCAAATAATTTCCCAATTCATCGCGGTTTATCAGTCATGGCATACCGTCTGGTCGGTGGGTGATTCTGCCTACATCACCGCGATCTTTATCACAGTCGCTATCGTAGATATCTTCAGCTATGCAGCATTGCCATAATTTTCCACTACCTAATAGCTTAGCCAACTGATTTTGAAGTTAATAAGCACATAATTCCTTCGAATGTTCATGCTTTATCTGAAATTTGTTACAAATAGACTACAAATATAACGTCATCACTTTGTCGAGGATTTAATAATAATCTTAGTTTGACTTAGACACAGTTAAAAACATTCGATTCTCGCTAGTTAGGGTATCCGACTTCATTAGATTTTACAATGAGAGATTACTCGTAACATTGACTTAGTCCGTTAATGTCACCACACGTCCCTCTATTTGGCAGATGTAATTATTGAATTACGTTGCCCCCTGAATTGTAGGACGACGCAGATCACGGCCAAGGTCGACACCGAACAAGCGAACATCTGCTCTAGTGCTTTCGCACCGAAATCTTTTAACATTCGCAAAATACAGGAATTATTACCTACATCGATCGCTAAATATTTTTAATTTCCGACTCCGTCTTTACTTTTGTGTAACGCCGCTTCTTTGCCAAATTACATTCTTTCGTCTATTTTTATCAGGCAGTAAGCATTTGGGGTAGGCCAGAGATGGAACGTTGGATTGGAATTTCTTAAACTGGAAATCGATACGGGGACCACGCGTGTTGGTGTTGCGCGCGCATACACTTTCACTAGACTCCTGGTGAATGGCCGGCTTTGGAGCGAGGGAGCCTAGCGCCGAGGGTGGCTGCTGCAAGGTCGTTACCAAGGCCGTACTTACTACCATACCCTTATCTCACTCGTCCCAACTCCCCACCAATCAAAGCGTCCTGCTCGTACAAAGCCCGCTCGAAATTCACCGCGTAAATGCAGTGACCAAAATAAATAACACTCCCTTTTACGACGAGCGTCTAGCCTATGATGATTCAACGGTTTTGAAGAGTATTGCGTCAGGACGAGTTAAATTATTCGGATGGAGCGCAGATTTTGCCGTGGTAAACATTATTTATGAACTTCTTTCCTCAAAAATGTGTAGGTTGTACTGTTTGTATTTTAATTTCATAAGTGTTCTATTCCAGATCATTTCCGAGTAGATAACGCTTATAACGGTTGTTTAGATATATCTGAAATGTCATGAGATAATTATTTCCGTTAATAATGTTATTTACTTTTCCGTTCATCTGATCATATCCAATTCTAAGGTCAAGTACATACTGAACCTAAGATTCTTGTCAACAACATTTTAGTTATCTCATAAATGGCCGCGACTTTGGCGTATATCGGTATCAGTGTCGGATGTATCCATTGACGCACATCAGGCCAGATTCGGGTCATCTACGCTACTGCTCTGACAGCAATTTATTCATTTCCCAGTGGCAGCCTACGTTTACCACGTTATCAGGTATCGTTTGACTTCGCTTTAGTCAATCAAGCGCCGGCTCTCTTGCAGCGTGGACGCGTTTCACTTCCGGACTCCGAAAACTTAAATTACTTGAAAATACCTTAAGTAAATTAAAGTCTCAACTCTTAAGCCTTTGAAGCGCGATTCAGCCGAGCCTCGAGCAATTTTTAAACTCATTAAGTAAATTAATTCAGTATTAATCGAAAATAGTATTACAATCTGTGAGTATTACAGCTGTTTGTATTAACGTTAGTTAATATCGGCTTTCTTGACTCGCGATGATAACAGTTGCGTTTAATAATAATTTGTTTTCCTATATAGACTTCCTTACCTTCGTTTTTACAATGCACCGATACATTATGCACTTCAGGATTAAATCGCTATTTGTTACCAGTTAGTTATCTTTAACCAGACTTTGAGGAATATTTACAGACCATGTTATTATTATCCTGCTTTTTTATCCACATAATTATTACTTTGTTGTAAGTTTTATCCTGTTATGAATATAAAGCTTCAGTTACTAACTGTCACGCCGCCGCTGAGTTTTCGATAGTTTTCCATCTTCATGTTACATCAATAGAGTTAGTAGTGCGAACTCGTCTGCATCCTTGACGTTGAGCATTGTCAAACAATTCACCATAATGACACGCTATACATAATACTACACATCTTCTTTACACTTCCCAGCCACCTCTTCGCACGTATGCAAAAACACTGAAATGTTTGCGTTATATGCTGTCGAATAACCGTGTAATGTATTATGTTGGTGCTGCACTTGTATAACTCAAGTATCCACGTATTTAATAGGGAGGGGATCACCCCTAGGGTTTTTGCAATGATTTGTTTTGTCTACAGCGGTATCGAGTGCAAAGATGAGGTGTTCTCCGCACACCAGCTGCAGCATGTGGACCTGAAGCCCAAAGTGGCCCCCGCGCCTGCACCAGCGCCCATTACCGCACCCTTCGAGGCAGCGAACGGCGCCATCGTCTCAGTAGTACCTTCTACAGATCAGATATTTGCACCTCGAAAGAAAGACATGAACAAAGGCTTTCTCATGTTCTCCCATGACGAGGGGCATACAAGTGAGTGGCGCTCGAACTCTCACAGCTTAGGTAGTACTAGCTTGCTTTACATTACTCAACCTTCACTGCTATGGTTGTTATTTACATGTTCGTTCGTTTTCAGTGCTCAAAGACGAGCCCAACGAGGAGGAACTGGCACTTCTGGCGCCGACAGCCGGGGACACATGCATCCCCCTTGAGAACGGACCGTTCGATATGTTCGAAAATTTTATCTTGGACGACAACTACTGCAGTCTTCTGGGAGATGATCTGGCTAATTCTCCCGTGGATTCCCTGACAGCTGACTCTTTGCTGCTGTCTTCACCAGAACAAGTAATTATATAAATCTAAGATCTAGTCTGTTCAATATAATATTTTGATTGAATGTTTGTTGATTATGTTAATTGTTTCAGGAGAGTGATTCATCATGCGAAAGATCGTCGCTGTTGACAGAACTGTCTTTGGATGCATTAGATAGTGGAAGGTCGGACCACGATATCGACGATGGCCACTCACCATTTATTCCCCTTACGGACGAGCTGCCGATGCTGGAGCCGGCGGTCATGTGGGGGGCTTTACCCGACAACGTCAGCATGGCCAGGCCTCAACCCACAGACTCGCAGGCCTCCCCGGCGCCGGCGCTGCAGCGTCTGCTAGCCGCGCCGGCTACTGGCCCGCCGCCGCAAGATCTCATCACTAGTATATACTCAGATCAAGGTAATTTCGCCACTGTAGGTATATGGAGTATTTCAAGTGTTTTATTTTGTTTCTGTGTATTAAGCGCCAAGCTTTGTTTTAGGTTTAATACCCAGCAGAAGCGTTCCATCATGGGAGACGGGAGTGAAGCGAGTGTTGAATCAAGAGGAGGAGCCCAGAGCGAAACGCGTGAAGCGCAGCCCCTCGCCAGCGCCGGTCCCGAAGGCCAAGGGTTCGCCCTCCTCCAGCGTCCTCATGAACCTTCTGGTGAGCGGGTGCGACGTCGACGCCGGCTACATCTGCATGGTGCAGTGCCGGCCCCGACATAAAGTAAAGGCCTGAGCCCCAACAAAACAAACAAACTGTGATAAAGCGCGTCCAGTGTTCAGTCGTTAGTTCGAGTACGTTCCCCTGGTCTATTGCCACGAGACTTTGACTGGTCGAATTTGAAAAGAATTATCCGCTTTTATTTACGAGTCACGCGTGCCGATCCTAATTAGCCGTATAAGACGGCGAATGGCGGCCCGAGTCCCCAGATTAAAGTCTGCGCTGGCAATTCAGACGGTTTGAAGCACCAGGCGGACGGCGGCGTGTTGAGTTCATGGCTGGTTAGTTTACTCTAATCTTCCTCAGACTTGTATTCGCCCATCGAGGGCGTTAAACAGACTCAGTTTTAATATGTATATAATGGTGTAAGTTCGAAAGCAATCGTTCGTTTTAGTCGTTTAGTGCTTAAGTTACCGTGCGCATATCTTGGTGGTTTCGTGATGAAGTTCGTTCCTAGGTGTAGTTACCGGCCGCGCACTCAGTCTTATGTTCGTAGTACGAGCGGAGTCAATACTAATCGTAGATGTAATACTGTCACGAGTTATGCTATTTATTTATAATTGTAAGTTATATTAGTTATCGTTATCTAATTGTAGATAACGTTTTTTTTACATCGAATCGTTCGAATTCAATCGAATCGATAATGTTTTCAAAAGAGTATGATTGCTTCGTTACTCGTTTTTTATATTGAAAAGTCTATCTATAGTAGTTAGGCAGTTCTTGATCACTATACATAGTTGGTTGTATGAAGATTTATTGTCCCACTGCCAAATGATACAAAAGTACAATTTACAACACAGTATAATATTTTTTTACTGTCTTGTTATTTTGGTTATGTATATACAAATAATAATGTATGTAGATTTTTGGATACATGGTTTTTTCGCGAATCATGTGTAATTAAGGTTTTGTATGGATCTTCTGCGTCGCAATATTTTTTGTATACAAACTGCTGGTGTCGTACACGATGAAATTGTATGAGAGGCTGATGGTATGACAACCACTTAGCGAATAAAAAATACTCGAACTGTAGTACGCTTTGCATTGTCAATAACTTTATCAAAATTTTAAAACACTTAAATGTGTAGATGTTTAGAACAAATCTAAGTATCATCGTTGTTATTAAATAACTCTATGGTCAAACTAGACGATGTGTTAGAGAAGTTGTATATTTTTCTCGATTCAATTAAAATATATGCCCAAAGTGATTGACAGAATATATAATAAAAAAATATTGAAGTGTAATACTTATAAAAAGGTGCATGTTGATTTTTATTATCCTTTACCTCCAATCCCTTATATTCCTCTTGGTACTTGGCTTTAATTAATTGGAATACAATATTCACCGCATATTATAATGCAGCTTCAACAGTTAATTTAAATTCTTGGCACTCAAATGAGTATTTTATGAACAAATATCTCAACAATTTAACTTATAATAAAAAAAGACATTTATTCATGAAGACAAAAGCAGTATCTGCAACAAGCTTCGTCAGAACCAGTACGTACCACAAAAATATAATCCGCAACAAGCTTCGTCAAAACCTCAGAAAAGAAATCCGCACACTTATAATTGTTAAGGATGGACGCTTCGATAAAAATCTCTATAGCGTAAATACTGAAATAATATCTGAACACGGGTAATTTAACTATTGATAAATCTCCATTATATCTTAGATTTCTCTTTCGTAAATGTTGTTCCAGACACGCTTCAGTAGTTCAATCGTTTATTTTTAAGCCTACTTATAGAAAAATATGTTGTATTATTAAATTGCGTACGAGGCTCCTAAACAACACAGAAATTTAGCTATTAAAAGCTCGTACATTGCGTTTTTACGATGAGGGTACAACCTACTTCATAACAATTATGGAAATACCCCACTTTTGCTAAAAGCACAAAGCCATAAAGTTACACGTACAATAACGCTACGTCGTTATTGCTTCTCGACAGACTTCATATCAACTCATCGTTTGCGATAATAAAGGACTATTTCGGAACAAAAGAATGGAAATTGCTTTTTCCTAGTCATTGAGGCTGACCGCCGTCCATTCCCAGCCCTGGGTAATCTGGGCAGAAACTTTTTTCATCACTGACAACAGCTGTTAGTAAAGTGCCAAGTTATCTCAAATCTTCTGCTAATAGATTTAATATTCTCTCCTCCCGACCTCACAGCTCATGCGATATAAATAAAAAATCCAACCGGACTAAATTAAAATGTAGGCATTCCCACCGGAAAGGTTTATGATCCAATAAACTTTCATGATTTGTTGGTTTACAATTTTGAGGGTAGTTAAAAGAAACAATCCTTTAGACCGTCCCGCGTTATGGGCCTTGCAGATAGCATTGTACTAAAAAGGGCATTGGCGTCTGAAATTCTGGCTGCCCGTCTGCCCTTTATACATAGGTACATGCCTTTTACAGCCCTTTACTACGCATATAACAGCATTTGCTGTGTCGATCAAGGGTACTCACATACAAGTTATCTCGGAAGTTATTGGTTGATAACTATTATTATGCTGTTGCTAATAGGGAGCAATTTATAAATCCATGGTACATAACCAAAAGGCTTTCGTTCTTCTATATTGCACCTTGGGGACAAGGTAGCTTTATTTTTTAAATAAGTATTGTAGGAAATTATCGGAACCAAATTCGTATTCAACCCTATTCGTAATTCGTATTAGACGGACGGAACTATCCGTCCTTTATTTAGACCGAACTAGAAGGCATGAACGATTTGGAAATTTTGCAATATAGGGAATTACGGCAGCGACCAATCGATCTAGCTAGGTCTCATATCTAGAGAAACTCATTTCAGCTATTTCCACCAGAAAAAAAATCGGTCGCCCAGGTAGGAACTCATTTTAATTTTCGCTTCTTCAAATGTCTCTCATTCGGACATTTCACGGAGATTACTTCCATATGTTTAGTGAATTTACTTTTAGCGACTCCTCATGAGATGAGGATATCCGCAGTAGAACTTGGGTCACCGACATAGCCCGAAGAATTGCGAACCTTAAGTGGCAGTGGGCGGGGCACATTGCTCGCAGGACTGACGGCCGATGGGGTAAGAAAGTCCTGGAGTGGCGTCCGCGAACCGGTAGACGAGCTGTCGGGGTAGGCCTCCAACAAGATGGAGTGACGACCTTGTAAAGGTCGCGGGAACGCGGTGGATGCGAGTGGCACAGAACCGGTCTGAGTGGCGCGCCTTGGGGGAGGCCTATGTCCAGCAGTGGACGTCTATCGACTGAAATGATGATGATGATGATGACTCCTCATGTATCCTTCAAAATTTTTGCTCAAAACCAGACTCCCATCTAAAATTGTAGGCGTTTGTGGTGTAGCCTTAAAATCATAATTATAAGATTGATATAATTATCTTTCATCGGAATCTTAAATGAAGGGATCGGCCCTGATCCCTGAATAAGGGCTTCCGCAATCTTGAGTAGCTCCAGAATCCCGGGGGAGTGATAGAAATAAGCTCAGTGGCGAAAGCCGTTTGCGCTGCGGGTACTTAGACCCATTACTAGTATCCTATAGATTTACCCAAAGGCTATAATAGGCTTCGGTTAGGTTCAGGGCAGAGTAGGTTCCGTCTGTGGGTATTTGTTTAATTAAAGCGCCACGTTTTACTTTTACGGCCATGAAGCACATCCTAACCTTAGATACTTTAATCAACTCAGTTTATCTTCAATTTCGGAACTGGGTTGTTATAATTGCATGACTTGCAATTATAATAATAAAAAAACGTCCTCGTGACAACTTTTGAAATAAATCGTCACTTTTATATCTCGAGAAATAATCGTATTACGCTTTGAGAAGCCCGCTAACCGTATTATCCAGGCTGCGGCATGAAACAACAAAAATGAAAATTTTTGGGAATGTCTGGAAGTTCAAATGAATACTGGTTCCTTTTATTGCGTGGACAGACATTATATTAGTATAAGTAACTGAATTATTCTGGTCTATCTCAGGACATCTAAGGATTTCGTATCTGTAATATAAGCATAAAGAACGAAATAGTCTAGAAATATAACTAAACAGCTGCCCACGCCCAACCCTCTCGTTAAGTGCACTCTATTAGATCGCGTAATTAGTTTAATAGAAACAAACGTACCTATCTGCAATGAACGCACTCGCAGAATCTGTGTCAATGAATAAATACCACCGACAACCAAACACATACGTCTAATTGACATAGCATTCCGGACTGTCTACTTATAAGATAAGTTGTTATATACCTAACGCGTAAATTTTCAAGCGTAATAGCGAATTATGTAAATCCAGTGAATGTTCTAAAGTCAAGGTTAAAGCCAAATACTAAGTAGGTACATGTATTCCTATTGTAACTTGTACACGCAACATGCACCTTTTAGAATAGTTAATATATTGTATAATAGTTTTTAGCTAATGAACCAAATGAGCCCATGAGCTACCAGTTTCTAATAGCAAAACTAACCTATGTTTTTAAACATTACAGGATGTGCCCCAGGCGATGCAGATGCCGCCCAGAATCAACCAGTACAAACTCTACGCGAATCAAGAACTGCTGCTTCAGACGCCGTTCAACAACATCATACCGGTACCGGTTATGAACCTGATGCAGGCCAGGATGCCGAACAAACAACACATGCCCACCATCCCTAACTCAAACCTGATCCCCAGCTCAAATCTGATCCCGGTCCGTACGAGCGTGCCCATTAACCCAATGTCTCCCCTAAGCCTTAACATTGGGAGTCCCATGTATTCCCTACCGTCGAGCCCTAATACCCCGAACTATAGCCCGGCCATCAGCCCGGCTCAAGGGGAGCGCATCCTGAGTCCGTATTCCACCCCGCAGTCCATGTCACCCGTTGGAAAATACAGGCAGATGTACAGCCCGGGAAGCAGAATCGCTTCTCCCATGAGCGTCATCCACGGCAGCGATCCGTACCTGACCAACAAAATGCTCCCCAGCCCAATCTACACCCAACAACCCACAGACATGATGATGGACCCCAACATGGCCCTCACTTCAATTGACTTATGGCCCGAGGCGGAAATGATGCAAGGGTCCAACGATCTCCTCACGGCCTTCGTCGACGTCAAACTCGGATAGTCCAATGTATTTTCACGAGTGATTTCTCACAATGCGAGTTGTTTTGGCTTGCGCTGAGTAGTTTGACTTGAGGCATTATTCACACCTCTATAAAGGAAATATGATGTTATAAAACCAATATAATTCTCGGATTTGTTGATCCCCAATTCTTCACGTTCTGTTGGCGAAATATCGGTGATTTTATTTGAGTTCTCTGATTTTTGTGGAAATCACTCTAGCGAAATGCAGGATTGAAAAGGGTAGAAACAATAGAAATCCAAAAGGATTCCACGTAATTTTTATTTATGTATCCGACCAGATTACATTTAACACTGGACACAATGTTGTTTTACATTGTTGGAATGAAATGTGAAGTTCACTAGCGTGTGGAATCCTGGATGATGTAACGGAATGACTTACCGGGAAAAATGTTTTACAGCCTTATAACTATATTAAGTATAAGAAATTATTTACCGTAGTATCGTTGTAAAATGGAACAGTTATTATTTTAAGTGTAACTGTGTCGAAAAGAAGTTGATCAAGTCTTACACCATAATTGCAGGGAATATACAAAACAACGTCAAAATCGTTGGTAATTGCCGAAAAGCCTTGACTTTACTATCTACGATAAGCCTATTCAAAGCTGATTATATCTATCTAATGATGCAATCAGAAAATTTGGTATTTTTTGTCAAGATTATAGTTATTTGCTTTTTATTATAGAAAATTGGCGTATAGTTTTTATATTATGATTAATTCTCATTTAAAATAACATCTAAATATATATTTTTTCATTATTTTTATATTCGGAGTGAAGAAACGAGTAGATATTACAGTATCTAAAAGTAAATTATGCCTTAAACTGGTGTAAAGAGGAACATAAATCTAATTCAAACACAATTTGAATACCAATAAATAGACTTCATAAAGTTTGGGATTCACAAATCGTAAACGTTGTTTGGGGCAAAATGCGTTGTATGATCAAAAGTATATACTCATTAAGAATATAAGTTTTTTAAACTATTACTTATTTAGATTCACACGGGAAGGAAACACATTATTAATAATTATACACGGCCTTGGGAAGTTTATAAATGTGTACATTCAAATGGATTATATTCGTGTAGGCTCGAATACATACTAACTATGATTCTTTAATTGTCTATCGGTCCTGCTTACCGTGTAGTATTACATATAAGTACGTTGTGTGAGCCTGTCCGAAGCAGCTCGTCTCAGGCTCGTACAGCTCAAGTACAATCTGTCGTTTACTTAGTGATAGAATATTATTTCGAAGAATATTTACAAAATGCAATTCACCTTCCTCATAAAGTCTCGTTGGTTATTATTTAAGTTAACTCTAAGATAGCTTTAAGATGGGATTGTTTGATCATTTCAAATTTTATAACTGGAGTTAATGACGTAAATAAACATTTTTTGTAATGTATTTGGAGTTGCGGGTATTCTCTAAATAACTGCGCTTTTAAACAAATGGCTCATCCTCACCTCATATACATGTATGAAAATGTTATGTTAGTCTGAATTACAAAGAGCTTATCAAACTATTTTATTTTGGACTTTGGAATTTAACTTTAAGACAATTTAAACAATAAGCTATTAACATAAATTTAAGAAATGTTTTCATCTGAAATAACAAAACCTTGAAAGCGGACCTTGAAGGACGATTTTCTAGCGATACAAAAGCAAAACGATACTGCCAATTTTCGTGTTTTCTTATCTGAAGTAGGTACTACATTTATTTTAAGTTAAGAATTAATTATCAATACCGACATGATAATAAAATAAATTAATTGTGTATTGATTTAAAATCTTGAATGTTAGCACTTGTGCCATACATGGTCTTCTATTTAATCCCATTCCCTCTAAATGTTTATTTAAAGCGCAAATTGTTGTTTGGTAAGTATATATATAAAATCAATTAAAACTACAAGTGTAAATATATTTCAGATTGTTTTATGAAATATAAAAATATTTGATATTAAATTTACTGTCTTTAAATATCGTTTCATTTCTAGAGATGTTATAAGATCCCGTTCTATTCACTTTTCCAAGATTTAAAAATATTTTTAGACTGTATCCACAGCAGATAGACAACAGGGTTACTTTCGCATTTATAATATAAGTATGGATAACGAAAATTTTAAATAAACTCTGTTCGTTCTTTGAAATTGCTTGGAGATCAGTGTTCATCTTAACCTGTAGAAAAACCTGCCCCCCCCCCCCCCCCCCCTCGGTACGCCTATGGGGATAGTTGGAGTCCCGGGAAAGGACGCACTTCATCCCTTAAACTCCAAGTTTCCGAGGGAACGCGATAATTGAATTCCACGCGGGCGAAGTCGTCGCTGGCTGTATAAATAAATTCGATGAGACTCATGTGGCGTGGTAGCCTAGTGGTTTGACCTACCGCCTCTCATGCAGAGGGTCGGGGGTTCCAAATCCGGCTCGCACCTCTGAAATTATTTATGTGCGAAATTCAATTTGAATTTTCCTCTGACCTTTTCGGTGAAGGAAAACATCGTGAGGAAACCTGCACGCGTCGGCGAAGTAATTAAAGGATGTGTGTGAAATCCTCAATCTGCACGTGGGGACTATAGCCCAAACAGTCCCATGATGATAGGAGTCCTTTGCTCAGCAGTGGGACGTAAATAGGCTGATGTGGTGGAAATGGAAACTCATCGGTGTCAGCAGCTTCAAAGAATCATAGACACACTTTCATCCATACTAATGTAGTACTTTATGTTATTGTCTGTCTGTCTGTAGATAACGCACATGTTTGTCGATCTGTCTGTACCACTTCACGCTGAAACGGCTGGACCGATTGCGATGAAATTTGGCATGGAGATAGTTATAGTCCCGGGGAAGGACATAGGTCGGCTACTTTATCCCCGAAAAATGCACCGTAGTTGACGCGGGAACGCGATAGGTAACCGAATTTCACGCGGGCGAAGTTGCGGCCAGAAGTTAATAAGCAGTCTAGGTATAATTTTACAAGAAAACGCTGGAGCCGTCTTAGGTAAAACCCAGTTTAAGTATATTACTTACTATTTAATACATAAGATAAATAGATACGGGTGAAGTATTTTAGATTATTAATGTCCAGTCCAAACCACACGAACCATCTACCGAGCTGCGAGTGTTGACAGCTCCATCTAGCTGGCGATGTGGACATTAAAACGCACAAGTAAAATAGTGTCTAACATTCGCAGTAGGTACTAGTATAATACTGAAGATGGCAGCATGAGTGCTTTTCGTTGATACTGAAAATAAAACGGTGACGGCCGGTGTTAGTTTCTATTTTTTTTTTCATGACCCATGCCAGAGTAAACAACTACATAATTATTTATTTTAAGTATAGGTGTAAAAATGTAGGCCTACTTAAAAAAAGGGTTTCAAGTAAGTATAGAGGTTTAATACTTATATTCATAATCCCTTAAAATCTGAGCTCTAAATGATGTGCCTCAAGATTTATTCATATCGTAAAGAAGTCATAAAGTAACTAATAAATAATTTTCAAACGTTTATGTAAAAAAATATTACTTTAAAGTGTAAAAAGTTTATGTAAAAGGATTTCTATATCTTTAAATTCTACTAAACGTCTCTTTACTGTCAATCTATTTTGACAGCAGACTAAACTAAACGTCATTTCTTGTCATTCTATTCGTTCAATTCATTTCATTTTCATTGGTCAATCGAAATTGGAGTACTTAATCGGTCGCCCTCTTGCTCGCTCAGTCGGTCGATGAATTATTTATTATTTGTGTTTTGCTCTGTTGTGAATTCTTAAATAGGCTGTGCGGTGTGGGCTAACAATGAGATAATAATTGTATTGAACAGTTACGAGTGCTCCTTGTTGAACTGTTTGTGCTTATTTTCGTTGCGATCAAATGGCTTCAACGCCAAAGCAAGTGAACGGTAATGCGAATAAAAACAGTCCCCTGGGAAAGCGGAAGAAGTCTCGAAGTAGTAAGGGATCGTACTTATCTAAATGGTTAGATAAGACTATGTGCCACATTCAGGAGGCAACTCCTAGCATGGATACGTACGATTCATTTGCGGCGCCTACTATGAATTGGAGCGCCCAATTCGGGCCGGGGTACGAGCCGTGCAGGTTTAACATGTTCGGATACGCAGAGCCTATGTCGCTGCCGACTCCACCTACGTATTGCAGCCCTGTGATGCCTATGTACCCTCCGGAGTACCGATTCATACAGAGCGCGAACAAGAGCGTCCAAGTGCAGAGGCCGCGGCCGCGGCGCCGCAGTGAAAAGCCAGATGACTGCAACAGTACGCCCAACAGCACTTTAAATTATTTTCAGCCAAAGAATTCCTCAGACAGTCAAGACTTCGCGAGTTTGCCGCCGATCATTACGTCAGTCGGCGACACGAACTCAAACAGTGATATGCATACCAATGAGAAGGACGAGTGTGCGCGGAGATACAGCGACCCCTGTGTCCAAGGGCTACCAGACATTGCTAGGCCGGCGAACGGAGATGTGGACTCCATATCGGAGGCAAGTTCGGGCCTGTCTGGCAGCCAAGTTGGAAGCAGGTTGTTGACTTACCTCCTGGACCAGATTACAAGTTTGAAAATGGCCAACGAAAGACTGAATAAAGATTTGCAAGAGACCAGAGGTAACTCATTTCATTTGGTTTTTGTTCAACTAGTATTTCAAACACATTTTAATAAAATTTTCAAATGTTGAGTACATGAAATTGTGATTATGCAAGATAGAGCATGAAGCATCCAAGTCTATCATAAACTGCTAAAACAATACTGCGTAATATAATGTAACACATTATGTTCTAAGTATCATTGTAATGCAACAACATAAATTAAACTATTGTTTGGCAATGAGAGTATTTGCTTTGAGAACACTATTTAAATCTGTTACTAAACATCATCCATTTGTTTGTGTTTCATTCATTTGATAGTCCGAAACAGTAGTGTCAACCATGGGTACTGATTTGAATCTCACTATGGACTATTTATTATATGCTTTATGTATTATAATTAAAAATCCCAGCTAGTAGCTACTAAATGATAATACAATGTGAAATAACCGGATATTTCATTAGAAGGCGATGGGTTTCAAATAATTTTGTAGTCTCCAAAGTATCTATTCATTCTCAAGCCAATCACCAACATCATGTCCACATTTGTCTACAACTTGTAACCTTTGTGTACACCTACACACAAGGCAGCACTTTCAAATGCATACCCATCCTACACAATTTGTTACCAAACTCAAGGAGAATGGTCAAATTTTCGTGTTTTGTCTACTTCACTATGAACAAGGAACAAGTATGAATACAACTTCAACTTGTTTTAAAGGCTGTTAAGAAAACCTTGACGAAACCAGGTTAATGACCACTAGTTAAAATATTGTTTTGACTAGGTAAATAATGGAACATGAGTTATAAGCTGTTTAAATTGCTGAAATACTTTCTCATATTCTGCTTATTAAATATTGAAGACTATTGAGGTAGTGAGACATACATTAAGTGTAAGTTTAGATTTTATGATTGTACATACATATTTTTTATGAATGTAATCGATCAATGTATGTAGTAATATACCTAGTTATAATTTAATAGAATCTGTAATATAATTGTTATAGAAGTCAATTATTGTAATACCATGTTACTGGATATGAATTACTTACTGGTTCACTACTATGATTGAACAGTTAATAGCAAAATTTGTACATGACAATTTTACCTGAATCAATTACAATTAAAATGCAAAACATTTATATTAGTAAAGCCTAATCATTTCATTAATATACTTTGTTTCAGCGGAACTAAATAATATGCGACAACACCACAGCATCTGGCAGAAGGGGTCTAATTCAAGCGTAGGTGGCAATAATGGTAAGCATTTTATTTACCAACATAATAATAATAGGCATGTGGTACTGTTTAGATGCATTCTTGATATCGGCTCTTACCACTTTATCGCTGCTATGCGATGGTCTGCTTCAACCTTTATTATTAACTCTTAGACCAAATTCTAGCAGGGCATCCTACTTAGAAATACATTCCATTCTCCGTAATTGCGATTACAGGCAGCCTCAAAGTGTGTTGGCACATATCTGCAAGATTTCTTTCTTCCCAATTCAATCTATACGACTGTGCTTCGTGCGTGCATCTTTAATTGGAACCGTGTTGCTTATTTAATTAACCTTATAAACACAGACTGCCAGTATAAAATGCAAAACAGCACTGCAAATTCTATGATTGTAAACACAACCTTGATACATGCAGTGAGAGTTTATTATAGGTGAACTAGTGATTTGAAATTGACGGTATCTCTTAGTAAATATATAAGTAACGGCGTGCGTAAGTAGTATTGATAATTCATCGACCTTCACAGTTCTCTTATCATCAGGTCAAAGAATACTCCTTTGGAAGGCAAGGCCTTGTAGTCCATCTAAGAACAATGGGTCATCAAATCATCACTACAAGGACCACTTTTGGACGATGCCCTTCAAAAATCGCCGTAAAAACCGTTTCTTGCGGCTGCCCCAGTCTAAGATTGCCGATCCACTGCGTTTCCCGCACGCACGTCTCCTCCGCTCTGTTTGTCACCGTCCGCCTCAGTGGTACTATTTAGGTACTATTTTTTGAGCTATAATCATTCCCGAGAACCAAGCCGTTCCAGAGATCCATGCGGTGTAGTGTACGCCAGCTTGACGCTCGGTAGCGTACACCGTGAACAGGCCTTAATTTCGAAAAGTTCAAGGATACTATTTTTTTAACCTATACATTCCGTATATAGGTACTATTTGGGTACTATTTATTTGCATAATCAGATCCTGGATATCGTTACGGTGTACGCTATCTTGACGGTCACCGTATATCCATCTGTTGCATCGGCACAGGCATCGGTATTCGTCTTCCCATATCAATATTAATATTACCTGTTCGGTGTACCATAATACGTATCAATCATCCAACTAAAACCGAGCTGTACGCCGGACGTAATCCAATGTCACGGGGCGACTGGCTCAAACTGTATTTTCGTCCAATGCCAATTGCCGTCACTTATCTAAATTGTACCTTTGTTTATACGAATACTCTATCATGTTATGTGAATATTTTATCATGCATATAACTGACCGTCCGCAGTGAGCAAAAAAAAGAAATTGTATGCAAATCGAGTTGGTGAAACATTGCGTGCGCGATACCAAAGCTTGCGGTAGGTGCTAGGTGACCGTAAATAAATGTCCGATTTGTACCACCGTCGTGCCATCTTTCCTCTCTAACCTGCCGCCAAATAGCAGTGCTCGCACTGTTGTGTTCCGGTAGGGGGTTAAGGCAGCCGGTGAAATTTCTGGAACAGACGCATTCCATCTTAGGCTTCAGGGTAGGCAACGCATTCGAGATCTTATGATTTCTTAATGGGGGATCATAGGATTTCGGTGTCCATGGGCCGCAGTGACCACTTACCATTAGGTGGGCTGTGCGCTCGTTTGCCTATACCATTGATATAAAAAAACGAGACCAGAATTAAGTGAAGACTTAGGTTACTATATGGCTAATCTTTGTTTCATAATAACAGTTCTCGTACCGATCGCTCTTTTTGCTGTTACAGTATCAATTACCGGTACGTTCGACCTGGATTCGCAAGTAATTCAGTTTGCGCCCGACCAGGTCTTTCACTTAACTTATTAGAAAGCACCTATTGTTTCTACTTTCCAAAACTGAGTTTACCTTTAAGAATAATTTCTCATTTTCGTGAATTCACTCCACGAAATGGTGTTGAAAGTACCTAAGCTTAGTAGTCTATAGTTTTTCTATAAGAACAAGTGCCGAATCCAATTGGAGTTCATTATCTTGGCGAAATGAAATAGAAAGCTGAAATAATCTCAATGGAATCTGTTTGTATCTTTCCAAATAGCTACATGAATTATTAAAGCGTGTTGTGAGGCGAGAGTAAACACCTCTGGACTGAGACTGTAATAGATTTAGTTTATAGGTCTAGACTCGGTCCGAAGTTAACTCATTCAGTTATGTCAACAACCTGAGATAACTACGAGTATACACCGTATCGTATTCTGAGAATAGTTATCTTGTTTCTGGAATGCGGTAATGTTCTAGACAAACCCATCAACGGTTTAACTGATTGTAAATACGTGATAAAATTTATTTACAGCTTTTAGCATTTACAGTTAATAATTAGTGGTTTATGCACTTATAGTGCTTTATTTTTAGCTATAAAACGGCTAAGATTGTGTTTAGTACTACATAGTACAGTCAGCAGCAGAAGTAGATAAGCTGTCCAGGTGTTCAAAATGACCTACACACGACCTTATTCTTAAGACGTTAAGGGCGTGTGTAGGTCATTTTGAACACCTGGACAGCTTATCTACTTCTGCTGCTGACTGTACCTATCAAATATACTTACTGTGGTATCACACTATTTATAATAATAATAATAATAGCCTTTATTACTTGTTCCTGCCGTTGTTGCTTTTCATGTTCTTTTTGTTGATGTTTTCCTTGTGGTTGTTGTTTTTAGGGTTCCGAAGTCCACAAGGAACCCTTATAGTTTCGCCATGTCCGTCCGTCCGTCCGTCTGTCCGCACTATTGCTCGGAGATGCTTAGGTCTAGAGAGCTGTAATTTGGCATGAATATGCATATTAGTTACGCTGACAAAGTGGTACAATAAAATTTTGAAATATTTTTTTTTATAGGGTACCTCCCCTACACGTAAAGTGGGGATGTAATTTTTTTTTCTTGCGTACCCCATGGTGCGGCATATCGTTGAATAGGTCTTAAAAAAATATTGTGGGTTTGTTAAAACCATTTTTTGATTAAGTGATGCGTTTGTGAAATATTAAGCTTTAAAGTGCTATTTTTTGTTAGAGTCACGTGTCCCCCCCCCCCTGCCAACTAAATGGTGGTATTTGGATGGCTGAAAAAAATCACGGTTGTGGCATATGTAACGTAGTTGAAAGGAAAACTATCAGAGCTAAGTAGGCTGTACAAACTTACGAGTAATAGTCGACCAACTTATAATGATGATTTTTCTCGAGCGGCAGGGGCGTCGGGCGGGCACGTCATACCACAGGCTAGCTAGATGCTAATACCTAAGTCTTAGAAAGGTACTGTGGGCATCCTCAACTTCGGAACCCTATAATTTGCGCGTGGCCCGACACGCACTTGGCCGGTTTTCTATGAATGTTTTGTTGGTTTGGTTATTATTCTATTCCTATTTCTATTTCTTATTCCTATTTCTTAGTTGTGATTTTGCTGGGGGGTGGCGGTTGTGCTTCCCCATGGCGACCGCTGTCCGGCTTGGGGAAGTGGGTTCAGTGTTGTTGTTGTTGTAATTTTTGTCGTCTGTGTTTTCTTTCCGTTGGGTGTGTTGGGTCTGTGTTTTGTTTTGTTATTCCAGATAGTGAGTTACTTCTAGAACGGTTCATGTATTCGAATGCGTTTGTTCTATCATCACACTATTTACCTACTTCTAAATAGTTGCTGTCGGTAGCCAGGTCAATGTCGCCAAATTTCCTGTACGGCTCATGCTTCATTTATCAAACTTGCCGCAAAAGTTAAAAATATGCTAATTATTAAAACATTACCGGTAACCAAAGGTCAGAGCGTTAGAATGGTTCTGACATCCTCACAGTTTTTGTAGAATAAGGATAAAAATGTAAAAATGGCGACTCATCTAAACTAGGCACCTCTCTGTAAGCAACTCATTGCTATTACTTATAAGTCACAAAGCATCGTCTTCATAGAAATCTAAAAGGCCTCGAGGCATTGCATGCTAGATAAGATTGCTGTTACTTTATACAAGGTGTAATAAAATTACTTGAATGCAATAAGGAATAAGTTCAAAAGTTGCACATCTTTTAGCACTCGACCTTACAATCCCGAAATCATTTTTGGGTTATATGGTTCAAAGACGGTTAGACAAGATGCAGTTATGCACGCAAATAGAAAGAATAATCGATAATAATTACAGTTTGAGAGATCCTTTTTCCCAATTTCAACATTTTTCCATTAGCTTCTTGTTCTGAACTAAACAGTATCTACTTAAACATGTTTTTTTTTGGAATCGTATCGATTCTGTTACATCCTGTATAGGTAGGTTCACACAATCTCAGTAACTGAGCCAATCCGTTTTTATGCAGCATTGTAATAAAGATGGATTTTACTATCATATCCAAAGATAATACAACGGGGCTTTGCCATTGCGTGGTCTCGTCCCGTTCGTGTGTGAGTGAGGTAGGTAGGAAGCTTCTGTTTAAAAAAAAAGCGGATCTCGCACGGGTTGTCTGTTGACTGCACAAGTTGACTGGTGTGCTCGCAGTTGTGCAGACATCTTAATGGGTGCCATAAAAAACGATGACTCTCACCTATATGTTTCTTAGTCAATTGTCTTCATATATTATATTCATGTAAAAGAAGAAGCTGACTTGTCGATCAATGCACAAACAAAACAGTTCAAGAATCCAAAGGGAGGAAGTTAAAAAAAACAACGGGTTGCACTCCGGGAGTGCCGGCAGAAGTGAGAACTTGAATATTAACGTCGTAGAAAGAGGGGGATACTTCCTCTCCTACGCCGCGCCAGTAACCCGCCGTACTGGCTTCAAATCTTCTGTCGCGAGTTAAACATTTTTTCCCCATCACAAAAAGTGCACAGCGCCGCTAAAGAATTTTTCACTTCAAAAATTGGTTTCGTTTTTTTTTTTCAGCTAACAATTATTTAATAACTTCCTTACCGTACGTTTCTTATGTAATATTGCTCCTTATCCCTGATGAGTTGTGTCGCTGTTCCAGGTATGATCGGCAGCCAGTATTCCCCGGGCTACGTGACTGACTTGGTGCGGGAAATCCGGGACTCCACGCGGGTCCGGGAGGAGGCGCTCTACACCAGGATCCGAGCTATGGTCATGGAGAGATTGGATGTATGTATGGGCTTTACTATCTGACTGTTCAGGTTTTAGTTTTGTTTCCGGACCACACAAATTCAATCGTTTATTCAGCAATAAGGCCACATACGGCCACTTTTACACGTCTTTTAGCCCACTGCTGAAAACAAGACACCCAAGCAAACGCAACAGACAGCTTTTTTCTAACTTATCTAATATACGTATAGTAACTAGCTTCTGCCCGCGACTTAGCCCGCGTGGAATTCGGTTATCGCGATCCCGCGGGGACTATGCGTTTTTCCGAGATAAAACGTAGCCTATGTCCTTTCCCGGGACTCTCACTATCTCCATGCTAAATTTCATCCAAATCCTTCCAGCGGTTGGAGCGTGAAGAGGTGTAACGGAGAGACAGCCAGACAGTTACTTTCGCATTTATAATACTAGTATGGATATCATGCAGTAGATTTAAAAAATACCTAACCGATATAACACCATACCTTTCCGTCTAAGTTTTGACTATTATTGTCTGCAAAATTTACAGTCATGACTAGGACATTTCGGACTAAAGCGGGCGTGCCAAGTCTTATCAAGCATTAAGATCTCTGCCAAACGAGTATTTCGGAAAACTGGTCCATTTCAAACTGTTTCACTATGCATTCCGTTGGATTGGACAACGTTACTGAGTACTTTTCTTTTACCGTGTAAAATAGGGATGACGACAACTTTTTTTCCTTAGTCTATCAGGAAGATTATTGAAAAGTATTGGACACGTATTTTTTCTTTTTTCACGTAATCAAACTTATACGGAGATATATTGATCTGAAATGTCGCGTGACGTCACGGTTAGGTACGATTTATTTATTTATTTATTTATTTATTTATTCATAAAAGTTTACATGACCTACCTTTTATGTTTATACCTAACGATGACGTAGTTAGCCCCCACTCTGCAACTTTAATGCGTTTTAACTTAGTCATTCTTTGTTAATTTGATAAAACAAAAAATACGTGTTTTTTATTACCTGACTGTCGAATTAATTAGAATTTCGATTTCTTAACCCTGTCGTTATCCCTATTGATACTTCACTTTTGATTTCACTAACCCGTACAATACATAACGTATGTTTGCATAATAGTAAGTGTGGGCATTGTAGTGGGCGCAGTCAATGGCAAGAATAAGAGATTTTACACTGTGTTATATTGTATTTAATAACTAAGTGGGTTAGAGTTTGAATTTGTATAGAGTTTCTTTAGGAGTTTGAGGTTTTTTTTCTTATAAATGATATTGACATTTACGGTATCCAATCAATTTGAGCACCTTGGCGGTCTTTGGCGGAATTTTGGAGCTTAATAATGCCATTAACCAATTCTCCCCCCCCCCCCCCCCCCTATACAAAAGAAAAGTAAGTACCTATTATAAGCTTTACGTGTATATCTGTCTCCACAACGGAGGAACCGAATTTAATTTGATCTTTATTGTTTGACTAGCTTCTGCCCGCGACTTCGCCCGCGTGGAATTCGGGTATCGCGTTCCCGCGGCAACTAACTATTACTTTTTCCGGGATAAAAAGTAGCCTATTTCCTTCTCCGGGACCATGCCAAATTCATCTAAATCGGCCTAGTGGTTTGAGCGTGAAGAGGTAACAGACAGAGTTATCTACTTTCGCATTTATAATATTAAGTATGGATAGGTGAGTTAATCGACTTTTCTTAGCTACGTTTGAAGAAAGTCGGTTGCGCATTTCGAAGATTTTCAGACTTCTAAGTATCTATGTATACTACTACTACAGCCTATTTGCGCCCCACTGCTGGGCACAGGCCTCCCCTCATCATGAGAGGGTATCTATGTATCTCAAGGATCATTTAATTAAAATTAATGTCTATACATGAAGCTGTCCAACCGCTGTAAAAGGTCCGTCTGAGTAAGCCATTTGCTAATTCTGGCGGCTCTCCAAACAGTGTATCGTATTACGGGTCAACGACCTGTCCAGTGAAGGTGAACTAATCGAGTTATAAATTGCTCTCAAAATTTACATTTCGTCTTTCACTTGGACTTTTCCCGCGGTTTACTTATCTATTGTTTTGTTTTTTGGTTAATGAAATCTCGATTATGGCGTTTCGATGCAACAATGTTCCTAAAAAAAACCGAGTAAGATATGTTATTAATTGGTAAGTATCTATCTTATTCGTGTAGGTACCTACTTATTTGTGAAGTTTAAAGTACAATTTTTGCGGGCTGCAAAATTCGGTGCAATCGTTTACCTCGAATATTTACCGCTCGATTAACCGTAAACGTACTCTTACAATTAACTGCAGTCATATCAATTTCACGATCTCATTTCCGTCATAAATACGAAAAGACAATTTAATTACAGATTGAATTAAGCGTGGCGGCGAGGTGGTAAAAATAATTCGATTTAAAAAAAATACCCGACTGCAAACAAACTATTTTGATGACACATTATAATTTTGTTATCCGTCCATTAAACCCTTTATATTGATACCCCATTCGATAGACTGTGACAAAGAAATAGTACATTACAGACCTAGGGTGGTGAATTCGTAAATGCTTCAGATCGCAGGTTTCTGTGGCCCGAACCGAAGGTGAGGCCCATAAATATGCGATCTGGGGCTTTACGAATTACCGCCCGTGGTTTGTCAAATATTTTTGGAAATGTTTAAAATAACTCCAACTGTTAGCCATTTTGATTTTTGAAAAGTCGATATACCCAGTGTCACTGTCACAATAAAGACGAATCTAACGACACCTCGCATGCTAAAATCCATCAAGCCATTTATGTATGTATGTACATTTCTTTGGCACGCTCTGTAGCCTAAATGGCTTGACATACGCTCGAAAACGACCGCCGCCGGGAGACGAGCTGTCGGTAGGCCTCCAACAAGATGGAGCGACGACCTCGTGAAGGTCGCGGGAAACCGGTGGAAGCAAGTAGCACAGGACCGGTCGGAGTGGCGAGCCTTGGGGGAGGCCTATGTCCAGCAGTGGACGTCTTTCGGCTGAAATGATGATGATGATGACGCTCGAAAAACATAACCCTCCTTCTAGCGCAGTCGGGTAATAATTCCTGTGACTGGCGTGACAGGAGGTCAGATTCATCATCATTTCAACCGAAAGACGTGCCCTAGACATAGGTCTCCCCCAAGGCTCGCCACTCAGACCGGTCCTGTGCTACTTGCTTCCACCGATTTCCCGCGTCTATGATTAGCTGATATAATTTTTTTTCTTGAAAGTAGCCAATCGTGTACCTTCTGGCATGGCAGGCATGTGTATCATAGGCCTAAAGTAGGTACCTAATGTTTTTATTTTAATTTTCATCCTTTGAAAGGAACATTTGGTGTGAATGCAAATATTCAAGGCCTAATTTAAAGCAATAGTATCATATGTTTGTCCTCTATCAGTAAAGTTGTCAACTGATACCATGACATCGGCTGATAGCGTTTTTAGCCTTGACTGCCGTAATACACTTCAGATAATAAAAGGTACTAAATATTGTCCATTCAAAGAACGATATCGTATTGACGTATGCAAATTATAAGCCAGATAATGTGATAATTGTCGCACTATTAAAGCGGTAATTGAGCATAAGAGATTTTGTACATTTTGCAACGCATGGTTTCTCTCATATTTTCTTTAATTATATAATTTTTTATAGAGCGAAATCTCAAAGGAGATAATAGCAAAGAGTGAAAGTAGCAGCCGGAATTCCTTAACAAAATCGGATCCTAGCTCTCTAAACTTTGCCACTTGGCTCAGAGATACACTATCCACGGAAACATTTTCAGTTCCTCCCAAAATATCACTAAAATTTTACGATTTATACAATACAATACATTTAACAATTCTCTGACATCAATCTTATGGTCATAATATGATCCCAAAGGATTTAGTAGGTACAGTTTTTTATGGCTTTTGGTGACAAACGGATACTCAGGCCAGGCGATCTGATGTTACGGTCTCTGCGGGCTATGGACATCCATTCTAATAGAGGTAAGTGCGAAAGTAACTCTCTGTCTGTCCGTCTGTTACCTCTTCATGCTTAAACCTGAACCGATTTAATGTGTGGAGATAGCTGGAGTCCCGGGGGAAGACATTGGGTACTTTTTAGCCTGGAGAAACGCGTAGGTAGTTCGCGCAGGTACGCGATAACCTAATTCCACGCGGACGAAGTCGCGGTAGAAGTTAGTAAGAAATACTCTATGTCAAAGAACGCCTATCCTCTTCTCACGTCATGTTCGAACTGCAATGGAAGCACATAGCTATTCGTGTTGTGATGCTACTATTTGAGTCATGGCTGAATATACAAACGCATACATTTTCTATTATTACGCTTCATATAGATACCTAGTGTCTTATTCTTATTAGAATAATGGCATGAAAACCCTCGGTGATTAAAAATTCAATCCCGAATGAAATGTGTATAAACACACTAATGTGTATTTATATTTCCCATTTATATTTCCCAAGAAATGTCTGTATACATTTAGAAGTTAATGCGTGAAATCGTAACAAATATCCGGGATACAGATTAACTTTCACATTTTAATATTAATAGATTGTGATATGATATAAATTACAAATATCCGTGCGATCATTGAATTCGTAACCAGTATAGAACGTCAGTTATCCAATCTGCGAATAAAAATATGCGTTATACGTCGCGTCGCGTGCGCAGCTCAAACCGAAACGTTCCTGCAATTTAATATGCAATTACCTGATTAACGCTTTCAATACGCGAAGTCGAAAGGTAAATTCGCACGCGCGCTAGTATATGTATAAATATAGCTTTAATCATCGCTGACCTCCGATAGGAGGTGGCACAAGAAGAAAAATAACTGGGAATCCAACCCGAACTTATCGTATCGAAGAAAAAAGTTACGTAAGTCTATTATTTCGATGTCGCGTCAATTGTATAGGGAATAAACCGATTTTACCATAACTACGAGTATGCACATATTTTAAATCTTTGAAGGCAGTCTTTCTTCTCAGTAAAATCAATGGCATAGTTGTAAGGAACAAATCTATCTGTCTTTTAAATAGTTTTAGGGTTCCTATTTAAGTAGACCATCCTAGTATTTTACCACTATCCCCTTTTTATTTTGTTTCAGAATGGCTTAACATCTCCGGAAACGAAATTCACCGAGAAAACTCTTGATGAAATAAAGGTGAGTGAATTGAAAATATCTTACCATCAGCGCCACCTTACGAGTAAAGCGCGCAATGCTAACTGTCCCACTTAGTTCATCGTTTGTTCTATAACGGATAGGTGGCGCTACAGGTATGATGATGGTTTCACTGTTCTCTATATTGTCCGAGTAGTGACGAATGTTTTGTATAGATGGCAGTGACGCTCGGTTTAATTATTTAGTAAGTAATTTCCACCGCTTATTTTTAACACGCTTTTATTAGGTCGACATGTATGTAACTATGTAATGGAATCTCGCAAGTTAAATCTGACCCACTTTCCGATTTCTGATTGAGCTGAAATATTGCACGAATATGTAAATCGCGTGACAATGCAATATTATCATGACGTGGAGCTGATCTGATGATGGAGCTGGAAGGTGGCCATAGAAAATTCGTAATAAAACTACATAAACCCATCGAATTTGGGCTCATTTGATTCGTCTTGAAGGGTAGATGAAGGATTTACAAAGAAAAGTACAGTCAGCAATAAAAGCGTATTTTTAATTTTTGAAAAAACTTTTTCTGTTTCCGATCTTGAAACTTTGGTCCTTCGAAATTAAACTCAATATTAATAACTTGGCTATATTTAGTTTGTAGTAAATAAAGACGAAGTTAACTTTTTGATCGGAGGACTTTGTCTTATTATGTATTAACTTAACGTGCTTCAGGTTATTTTCATTTTACAGAGACAAATACACATTTTTAAAGGTTTCGAGTATGTCTGAGAACCCGAAGATGTGGTTTCAACACATTGCGTTATTACCTCAACTTACCACAAAAGATTTACTACCATCAATATTTACATGAGCCGTTTTAAAATGACTTCATATTTTTTCACCTAAAGGCCTAAGCAGTCGGCGTAAACATTTTTTTCCATCAACACGTTTATTTTTACCTCAATCGGGCACTATTAAGGTATATTTGCTCTTCTTGGGTGGTCGAGAGCTCTTCACGCCTCCACTGGAACCTTTCGTAGTGAATATTGTCACTATACACTCAACATCTCATCTAAAGTCATCTTTTGATTGGAATATAACCTTTATAAACTGAAATTTACGGGTGGTTTTAGTATCATAATTTACTTTAGATAGGTGGTTGGGAAAGTAAATGGGAAATATAGATTTTTGTATGCACGCGAAACGCCCACGGGGTGATACACTCGCAGTTTCATTATTTTTGTTTTACTTGTCATGCCGTTTTATAATGCTTCGGTCATCGTTCATTAGGTTAACTGCGAATTCATTTTCAGCTATTTGTAAAACATACACTTTTAGTTCTTCACTTGGCAAGACCAGACGAGAGGCTTTTGTTGTGCCACAAATGTTGCAATTGTTACACTTTGATATTATCATCATTGTAATAACAAGCAAGCTAGAATCTGTTGCTTGTTAATTACACTGATGGTGAAGTCACCAGAACTTATTAATCGTGGAATGAATAATAACCTTATCCATACTGATATTATAAATGAAAAAGTAACTCTAGTCGTCTGTCTTCACACTGAAACTGCTCTTCGAATTTAGATGAAAAATGGAGATACTTGGAGTCCCGGGGACTACATATGCTCCTTTTTATCCCTGAAAATTGCATTGTTCCCGCGCCGGGAACGCGAATTCCACGCGAACACAGAAGTCGCGTAAATACAGATTATAAATTCCATTCCTGATATTAAAACTCCTAATCTACAAAATCAATCCATCCACCTATATCTACCTATCTACCTATCCACCTACATATATTAAGCTAAAGAGGGTTGAAAGTCTGTACATGGGAGATATGCGAAAAAAGTTAGCTGGGGATACTTCGAATCGATAACAGAGCACATTCCAACAGTTTTTGGTCTGTTTGTAGGTTTGTCTGTTTATTTGACCGCGCATCACGTGAAAACTACTGGACAGATTTTGATGAAATTTGGTATGAAGATAGTTGGAGTCCCGAGAAAGGACATAGGCCACTTTTTATCCGGAAAAAACGCATAGTTCCCGCGGGAACGTTATAACCGAATTCCACGCGGACGAAGCTAGTATTCTTATAAAGCAACAGCAACACAAGCTTCGACCAATCGTATCATAGCAAGCCTAAACATTAGGTATTCGGAAGTATTCAGAACACATTAACATTGAAATAAAATACGCGGAACAACGCCCCAACACCGACTGTAGGCATCCAATCTTCATGCACATGGCGAATTATAAAATCAGCCGGTAGCGTCGATTTAAATAAGCGGGGGCATTCGCACATTCACCGGTTTGATGGGACGCTGTCACACCGTGCCGAGCCCCTACTTTTGGATGATTAGATTTTAGAGCGGTAAATTAGGAAATATACTTATCGCGCGCGCAGCTCGCGCCCGACTCGCCTTACCGTCATCCGGAGATGGTGAGTGAATCGTTAGGCCGCGTAGTGGTACAGAACGTCCTTGCACGCAAACATTGACACTTCATTCGAATTTTGTTCGACATCGTGTTTTTATAGGCCGTGTCCGCTGTGTGGTTATACTAACCAAGATTCGAAAGTTCTGTTTTCATCATTCTAAGAGGACTTTAGTTTACATTTTCATTATGTGTTACAAATCCACTGTTTCTGATAGTTCAGAAATTAGGTTCTCACATCTATCGACGCGGAATCGGCGCAAGCCGATACAAGAAAGCTTTATTTTTTGACGACAGGTTTGGCTCAGTTGGAAGTGACCCTGCCAACTGTTCCGGTGGTCGCGGGTTCGAATCCCCCTCGGGGCAAAGTTTTGTGTAATGAGCACGAATGTTTGTACCCGAGTCATGGATGTTTAGTATTTATATATGTAGGTATGTATTTCTCTATACAAGTATTTATATCGTTGTCTAGCACCCGCAGCAATTTGTGTGATACGTCCCAAGATATTTATTTATTTATGTTCACGGAATAAGAGCGAAAAGGACGTCGATGCGTCGGCAGCCGTCGACCGAGCCGAGCCGAATCATGAATGTTTAGCCCTCATTGCGTGGACATGAAGCTTTTTTGTATCGGTTTCCGCCGATTCCGCGACGATAGATGTGGGGAGAGTGGAGACCCTTACGCGTCTGTGTGAACGCGTCCACGCGACGTAACTTTGTATTTTGTAGTCTTTACTGTCTCCCCGCATTTGAAATATGGACGGGTGGCGAGGGGAGGGGTGACGAGCAAATATTGGCAGATGTAAGTGGATGGCTGCAGCGGCGCCACCCCGGTGACGTCACGAGTGGGGTTCGATTCCCGACGTTGCTCCGCTCGTATACCTGTACCGGTTTCATTTGACGATTTTGACTTTAGGTCCTTTTCTACAGGATAAACAATTTCTGTGGATGTAAAGCCGTGGTGGCCTAGTGGTTCGACCTACCGCCTCCCATGCAGAGGGTCGGGGGTTCGATTCCGGCTCGCACCTCTAAGTTTACTTATGTGCGAAATTCACTTTGAATTTACCACTGAGCTTTTCGGTGAAGGAAAACATCGTGAGGAAACCTGCACGCATCTGCGAAGTAATTCAAAGAGGTGTGTGAAGTCCCCAATCCGCACTGGGCCCGCGTGGGGACTATAGCCCAAACCCTCTCGTGATGAGAGGAGGCCTGTGCCCAGCAGTGGGACGCAAATAGGCTGTAGTAGTAGTAGTAGTAGTGGATGTAAAAACAGTGTCAACGCTTCCGCTTCCAATAACATTCTTTAGACTGGTTTCATCAGAGACGGTAGGTTATGTATTGATCAGGTTATCTCGAAATGATGAGTTGGGCGTCAAGATCATCATTTTAAATATGCGAAGAATATCAAAAGATACCTGACCGTGAGCTTTCTTAGCTTCGTCAGTCGATGAATGCGGACTGTAGACTCACAGTTTTGACGTTCCCTACCTATTCAAGCTGAATCTTTTTTGTTTTTGACCCTTTCGTGCTGAATTTATAATCTTGCAGCGTTCCGCCCCCAGATAAAATCAATGCTTTTTTGATTCTGGCTACCAGGTTCTTTAGTATGTAGGTTATTCGTCAGAACGCATCCTGGTTTTTTCGAGAAACATTATGATGTGTTCGGAGATGTTCAAAGTTATTTCAAACGCAGTGTCACTCTGATACCTACAGGAGAATTGTGTATCACATGCTAACTGATCGTATTTAACAATTATATTGCAAAGATTTTAAAACAGCACTTTAAAAAAATCTTGAAAGTTAGTGTTGTTATATTATAACATGAAGGAATTTTCGGAACTTGAAAATAAGGACAATATTTATAACTCTATAAATATTGTCCGTTTCGCTAATTTGAAAAATAAGTTCAATTGTTTTTGTAAGATAATAATATTTATTAAATATATAATAAAGTTTAATTTTATGGTCTGCACTCTGCATATAAATAACTCTACTTCTTCATTCGTCACCACCATGATACTTACAAAAGTGGTAACCTCTAATTGGAGTCGCTTTTCACGTATCCGTGGGAAGCGAACCCGGGACCGAGCGCGCTCCACACCTAGTTATTAACTCCAGGAATACGTAGGCACGTGGGCGGACTCGCGAGTACGATTTGCTGTACTCATTAGCGGCCTCGGCCGGAGTACGGATAATATGTTGATTGAGGTGCAAAAATATAAGGTAACACGCTTAGCGCGCGTGAGTGCTAAACGGGTTACCGGTTGGAGGAGCGGATGGGTATTAATTACCACTGGCTTCGAAATTGTACAGTTCATCGCTATCCACGCACTGAAATGCCTCGATCGAACCTTCTCAAGCTGTGGAATGAGCTTTCTGCTAAGGTATCTCCTATCGAGTACAACATGAGATTCCTCAAGAAGGGAGAAAAAAGGTTATTCAACGCGCGAGTGTTGCCTCTGGTGTTGCAAGCGTCCATAGGCGACGGTGGCCTCTTAACAGCAGGAGGGCCGTATGTTTGTCTTCCACCGTCCGTTGTATAAAAAAATGTTTTTAAAAAGTCGTATATTCTCCTCTTACATAATTCGCCGTGTCCAGTGTCCGTTAATGGCCTACGCGTAACGATACATCGGCATAGTAACGATATAACGAGCGGATCAAACAAAATTAGCCGGCGTGTCTGTGTGTTTGTCGGTCGCATATAGACTTAGCCGTGTAATCTTACTTAACGCCTACCCGCGCAAATGATAAGAAAGAGCGGAAGCTTTCGCTTAGGAGGAAATGATAATGTTGTTTTTCTGAACTTTTTAACATTCAACTAGCAGCAAAAGAAGGTGAAACGTCAGAAGTGATCAAAATAAACTGTACTCTTTTATAATGGATTTTTTACAGCTTCAAATAGGGCAAGCGTTGCATGCTTTTCATTGCTTTGGATGTAAGTAAACAGTCATTTACATTGTTAATTACTACTTTATTTATTTGTATTAAAAAAATAATCATCAGAAGTAATATTAAATGTTTAATTTTTTACCTACTTATCATCAATCTAAATTTGGCTTAGCTCGGAGAATCATCAGTAATTTTGATTGTAAAAAACTTAATGGATACCAAAACGTCCATCCATGCTTTAAAGTCATTGACCAGGTTGTCAAGCATTTTATCAAAAACATAATAATGATTGTACCAAAACCTAATAGCTTCATTGTTAGCAATAGGATATCCAGCTTACGTAGACCTCGTCTTTCATATCCCTTCTCCGCCACACTATGGCGATGGAGGAACTTGGTCCTTCACGGAGGGTCTAGTTAAACTGGTGCAATGTCTCATGTTCTCCGTTGATAAATTTGCACAGTAAATGTTGCCAGTGATATTTTTGTAACGCCCAATACTTTACTTATTCGATGTTTATTTGTATAGCTTGGACCTTCCTTGGTCAATAAGCAGAGAATTATTTGTTGTTTGCGAAGATTTTAATAGTATCGTTGTAACAATTCTATTAAAAGGTAGAAAGTGGATATGCCTCTATTTTTTATTTGATTGCCTGTGATGGACTTACTTGGCCATTAGATGAGGAACCACATCGAGACTATTTTTCATATGATACCTATTTAAAAGGTCCGGTTAATTTAAAGAGCAATATGTTTCATAATTTTTTTGTTTTGAAATTCAGAAAACAAACAGTCACACTTCTGTCTACAATGCGCTTCACGCGTCTCCTAAATGCTTATCCGCGGACTCCTATAAGAATTAAAAAGGTCGATATCGTAGCGCACTTAGAAATTGTCTCACTTTGTTAGCTTAGTTATATTCTCTTCTCTCTCTTTAAACTAACATTAAGTTAAATTAAATTAGTCACAATTATCTACGAAGATAATCCTGCTGTTATGGAAGAGCGGGATCTCCTGATACAGGCATTGTCATGCTTAATAGGAGATTCCAACCTTGAATACTGTTATATGTATCGGATAACTTAATAAACTTTCATTTCATTTCATTATCTTCTCTCAAAATACGATCTCATATGGTTAGTAGTCAACTGATCGGCGAAAGGACACCATCAATCACCGGCTCCCGATAGTGGCTACGCTGCGGCGTGGCGCGGCAGATAGAAGGGACGCCTTTTACGAGACTACATCTGAGGCACCTAAAATGTGTCAACGTTACAGACAAAGTCTCGAAGAATTACGCTCTTAATGTCAAGTTGAGACTGATAAAATTACTGTTCTATATATATTTTTGAGATTTGTGGCACTATAACAAAAAATCTTATTTTTCCGGCAATTAAATCGTTACATATTTCGTTTTCTAAAGAGCTTACCCCATTAGGTGTATTCAACTAAGTAACAAATGACTAAGAAATTAAAGTCATATTTTGACTAAGTATTTCGTGATAATTGCAGATCCTGTGGCCGTTGGTTGACTTTTAGGAACTGTCTTGAACCTAGTAGGAGTAAAGAATACTAACCTTGTAGAAGGTACGAGTATAGACAAAACAAAAGTGTAATCTTCTTTAAATGAGATTTTTTCTTGACACTAGAAAATTGATCTGGATTTTTCATGAATAAATCTTTCATTGGCTTCAATAGTTCAGTCTTAGCGGCCAGCGAGGTGCGCGGTCAGCCGGCGTGTCCGTGAATACATTACCGCCCTCTACCCGTTTTCGGCGTAAACCACGGTTGCTTACGTTTCTCTCGCAATATGCGGAACTAGCTGAAATACGCTGCCCAGGGACTTGAGATTAACTGCCCTTAAAATGAATATGCTGACAAATTGTGAACGGCTAGGTCTTAAAATATCATCTACAAAGGGGCATATATGCGCTAAATATAAAATATCCCTTCAAATGAAGTTTATATGCAAGGTTCTTGTAGTATTTGTTGCATTCCTCTGAAATTTTCAACATGCTTTTTGTATTTTTCTTTCATGCTTTTCGATAGTACGTTACCATCGAATAGCGAAGAACTCACTATTTTTTATTGCTATATGAAAGGTTAACCGAGATGTGTTAGTTAGGGGGGTGTATTTGATATACCTAATCAACTAGTGTAGCTTTTCAACAAATATGTGCGAGGTCCGGTTATGGCCAGTGAGGTTGTAAGAATGCAGTACACTACACTAGGATAGCAGTAATGATCAGCAGAGTTGTGTTGCAGACATAATTTTAATAGTACATTACAGACCTAGGGTGGTGAATTCGTAAATGTCCCAGATCGCAGGTTTCTGTGGCCCGAACCGAAGGTGAGGGCCATAAATATGCGATCTGGGGCTTTACGAATTACCGCCCGTGGTTTGTCAAAAGTTTTACGTCTTACCTTGGCCAAGAAGTGAGATTTTCTCTCCGCGTAGCGGGCAGAAAATCCCACTTTACGGCCAAGGGTGATGTAAAGAAATTTACCCTCGTCACTTTATTAGATTTGATTTCTTGGTTGCTGAAATAATAAATAAATCGGAGGTAAAAAAAATACACAACTCATGTTTGTTTGTTCCAGAGTTCCCTGCGTGTGTCGGAGGCAGACAAACGTCGAATGCTAGATCGCGTCTCAAAGCTGGAAGATGAACTGCGTCTTCTGAGGGTATCCACGAGGTAAATTCACACACACAAAATACCCATCAGCTTCACCATCAGCCCACATCAGTCCACTGCTAGACATAGGAACCCATTGCTCGCCACTTAGCTCGGTCTTCAGCTTTTATAATTCCAGTTTCTGCTGCCAACCCTGCGTAAGTCGTCGCTCCATACACAGGGCGTTCTACACTTGTTTTGCTTTGCATTCGTGTTGTAATAGACAGCCCAGACGCCCAGTGTTACGAATCAACACAGTATGCTGGCTGACTGTTTAAATAAGTCCACCACCACCACCACAAGGAGGAGGGTTTGCGCTATAGTCCCCACGTGGTACCAGAGCGGATTTTGTTAATTAAGTCAGCTGTTAAATTTTATAACCTACTTCTACTCTATAACATACTACTGCAGATACTTAACCAAATTGTATTTATTTGTACAGCTTAGAGCCAAGCGAGAACGGCATAACGAACGGTAACGAAGATGCAGAATCGGAACGGCTACGCCTGCGCAAGGAGTTGGCTGACATGAGGAAAGCCAAGCAGAATGCTGAGGAGCATGCTTTCAAGTAAGTGTTCGACACAAACACAGTAGACTCATAACATAAGAGATGTCCAGTTAAGGACCCGTATCTGTGTCTTCCCTTCTTATATGTATGGTTGTTCTGGTAAAGTTAGCCATCAATTGTGCAAGCAATGTGCCCCGCCTACTGATCCTTAAAATCTGGAGTCTAACGGTAATCTAATCTTATTAAAATGTCATGTTTTCTAATTCGATCGCGCGCTCGGATAAAGTAATAATATCTACTTATACTATTTTATCCACGGTGTAAGAGCGACGCCAGTCTCCATATTTGCTGTCTCGCGCTGCATCATAGTCTATAACACCATATAATCTTCCAGACTGGAGCGACTAGTTACTCAACTCCGTTCCAAATTCAACGGTGTTCAAGTATCTCCGAACGGTCCCGATTCGTTGCCGAGTGAGCCCGAGCACGACTCGAGTCGCGCGCGCCGAACCAGCGTCAACTCAAACACCACCGTGGTCTTCGGACCCGTCACAGACTTGTAGCGAACAGAACTCGGGCAGATCGTCTGCGCAGTGACCGCTGATCTCTTCTGGTCCTTATTGGGAAAGATACGACTGAATAGTTTTGGTATTCGAACGGTTCGAAATTAGTTTATAAATAAAGGTACATAATGAATACTCGTCAATTGCTGTGTAAATTGTACGCTATCGATTGTGGAGAAAGTGGCGTTACAGGAACGTGTATTATTGTAAAATACGTCTTCAATTATTGCTTTTGGATCATTTCGTTGGTTCCTGTAATACAAGAATATAAGATCTACTTAAATTAACTTACTTTTAAATGTAACTTGTCATTTATTGATATTAATTCAATGTTAAAAATGTTGTAATCCTTGCTTGCATATCCAGGTTAATCATTAACGATTAAGTCATTTAGGGTGTAAGTAGTGTGTGGTGCTTTAACTTTGTGAGATAATTTGTTTGTTGTTAAATAATACGAGGTGTGCTTAAAAAATGATGTTTCCTGATACTTCGCGTGCTATTTGATTTCTTGATTTATTGGCGTTTGTGATTCTCGACTATTCGCGTTTGACACATGTTCATTACAATCTTTAACGTGTTTAGTTTATAATTTACGTTTCTTAACAGTTATGTCATATAACCCAAAATTTTCTTGATTATAACGTGATTCTGTAGAGTTTGAATCCCTTTTGAAGCCTGTTTTTTTTAATTATTCGCCATTTTCGACTTTTTTTATTATTTAAAGGAGGATTATTGTCGGTCGGGTAAATTATTTTGCATAATAATTACCTATGGTTGATTTAGGCCCAATTTATATCTTTTCTCACGATTATAATACAATAATAAGTCAATCTATTATTATTTATTACATATATTCAAATTGTTTGCTTAACGAATTTGTCAAATGAAAGTGTTGATTTTGTGAATGGGTTTTGTTTACAAATATCTTCTTTTTTGACTTTACACAATATTATATTTATCTATTAATTTTAATGACCTATCTCATGTTTGTGGTGTTTTTTTTTTTCGTTTTTAATGACTTACTTCGTTATGTAACTTCCGACTCTAATTTGTCATAGAAATAAGTACCGTTATAATTATAACATAATGTTATATCTTATATTGTTAGGAAATCGGTTGGGAATTAATTGAAAGGTCTGTTACACACGTAATGAATGTTATTGGTAACATATTCTCGAGTATATATGACTCTCTGCCGCTTAGATACTGTTCAACTTTTGTCTTGTGTGTAGCACTTTAGTTATTATAAGATAATAATCATTGCTCTCTATCATTCTAACATGCAATAGGTATGTTATATTTAAATATAACAAAGATCGTGTGGTTTAAATACTAATTGTGTGACGCGTGTCTTTGAGCAAGTAAACGAACAAAAATTAGTTTAAATATCGAATTTCATAAAATTAATTTAGGTATAATGTAACGGCTCAAATTGGTAACTAACACAACATGGGTTTATACGATATGCCATAGATTACTCAGTAACAGATAAAAATATAATTAATATAAATATTTTAGTGATTAAATCCATAATTATATACTTAATTACCACAATATCCACTAAGGCATCATAGTAAACAAATAGATGCACTATCATTATAAACCCTGTCATCCCATCTTAGTAACACACATACATAGGCAAAATCAAATGATCATATTAATTTTTATATTTCCTTTTTAGATACTACAAGATGATGCTCATAAATATCTAAGCAAGACTTTATTAACAAGATGATAGAGGGCGTGCATAGATATTTAGAGGATCATGAAATGAATAGAAATAGTTTGTGAGGAGTGTACGAAAATCCATGCATTGTGAAAACTGTGCAATATTCCCAAGGAGTCTTTCAATTAACCTTTTCATTCTTAGTATATTATGCTAAGCATCTCAAGGGCGGATCCAGCTTCCACAGCAGATCCACTATAGTAGGAGAGATTCCTAAACCGACATATGACATTTGATAGTTGATCTTTATAGTGATGGGACTAAGGAGCATCGTAGTTCGCATTAAGCAATTTTTCAAGACAAATCCAGCTGTCATATATCGTTTTAGGAATCTCTCCTACTATAGTTACATTGGAACCCTTTTATTCTAAGTTACGGCATAATAATACCGTTCTAATTTTGACTAATTACTAACTTGAATATTGACTTACATCCCTCGACTAACCACCGACATCACATGTAGCATAGATAGACTGATTTTATTAATTTATTCTTATAAATAAGTAACATACCAAATCGGAGATTAGAAATATTAAACGCTTGTTTAGAACAATTGCTGCCGTAGTTCAATTGATCATGTAAATTAGATTACTGAAAATAATCGAGAATTAAAAAATAATAATGTTTAAGTAATTGAAATCTTTGGTTTTGACGTGACAACGTCTTATAAATTGATGAACGCCGGCTGTGCCCACGAAAAAACATGACGCAATAGTAGCGTTGTAGCGTTACGTGACGTTATCACTTATTAAATTATCGTCCGTAAACCGACTTTACAGGCAACCAATTTTTCTGTGAGAAACTTACCTATTTTGTCAATAGGTTTTATTAATGAAAAGACGAATCCTGCTCATCATTGTGAAACTAGGTAATTTGAAGTTATTTGAACTATTAATTATTATTTTAACAATTTCAGTGCTCCGCGCTGGACGTGTCTGGTTAGGACTGAAAGTGTTATAGCACGACACAACTTAGAAGGCGCGCGACGAAGCACTTAACCCGTTGACGCAGAGTCTATTATTGCTCAATCCACGCGCCTTCTAAGTTGTGTAAACCTGTAAATACCTGCAAAGCGTTTTTCGTAGTTTCCTAAACTTTTAGATATTAAATACTGGTGCCTTATCATGCAACTCATCCGCCCGTTATGTTATATTTAAATATGTAGTATTTTTTAACATTATAAACAAGTAACCAATGTAAACAGTTGATTAAAATCCGGTGACTATATTAAAATTAAAAGAAAAAAATCCGTACTACTTTCACTAAGTTCCGCTACAATCCTTTAATAGTTAAATATTAAAGAATATTAATGGATAACGCAATATGAGTATTTTTCCAATGTATATGTGTGGTTTATTAACTGAAAGTGTATGAAAAGTAATTATTTGATATACATGAATATCATGCTCATATTGATAACTCATATTTTAAGCTGTATTTATCCATCACGGAAATTGTGTGTGACAAAAACTTTTATATTTTTTCCGACCAAGAAGATTGTTTTAAAGATTGATTGTGAATTATTGTGATGTTGATTTGAATTATATAATACTCATCTTTTGCGGCTGCTTATTATACATAACATTATATAACACAATAGGTACATTATATGTTAACACAAGATATGGGATTATTGGAGTGGAAAGGGTTAAAATAAATAATTTCCATTAATTGAGAATTTTCATTTTTTTACTTTTGAAAAGAAATTATTTGCTTAACAAAAAAACCTTGTGTCTAAAGCTGAAGTGTTTTAGACCCTCCCAATAAAGAATATCAACGTTGTAACGAAAATCAATTCAAAGAAAATAATTTCCCCTTTGGAGTCTCAATTAGTCCCGACCGCCGTTGAATTCTTTATGTGTGAATAATGATCAGTTCAATTGCATTTTAACCCCAACCTTCCGGAACCAATTTATTCGAGAGTGAAACAACACGCCATTGTCTCTATTATTCTTCGATATTTTCAATGAAAACACGAAAAAACAGCGTAGGGTGCGCGTACGCACGCGTCGGCCGCGTGCCGGCGCCATCTTGCAACGCCATCTTGCTTTAATCTATGGGTGGGAACTTCCGCCGGAAAGCGCGTCACCGAGTGCTATTGTTTGTGGGAAAATTATCGGTGCGATTGTGTTAGGCGAGTACCTAATTAGTGCGTTATCGGAATACTTGGTTGATGTTCACTTGTTTTCTTTAATTTTAGAAGTACCTATTTATTTGGTTATAATTTATCCATCCTATGTCTATCTGTTACCTCTTCACGCTTAAACCGCTGGACTGATTTTGATGAAACTTGGCATAGAGATAGTTGGAGTGCTCAGTGCAGGAAAAGGACATTAAGTTGGCTAATTTTTATCCCGGAAAAGTACCTCATAAGTTAATAACACTATTGTACACCACAAAATTAGTACATACACACAAAAATCACAAATAACAATGTACAAAGGCGAACTTATCCCTATAAGGAATTTCTTCCAGTCAACCTTTGAGCAGTGGAGAGGAAAGTGTCGGAATAGACGAATAAATAGTTTCCTCGGGAGCACGATAACCGAAAAATAAGTCGCGGGCAGAAGCTAGTAATAGTACATTACAGACCTAGGGTGGTGAATTCGTAAATGTCCCAGACCGCAGGTTTCTGTGGCCCGAACCGAAGGTGAGGGCCATAAATATGCGGTCTGGGTCTTTACGAATTACCGCTCGTGGTTTGTCAAAAGTTTTACATCTTGCCTTGGCCATGAAGTGAGATTTTTTCCCAGAAAGGCAGAAAATCCCACTTCACGGCCAAGGGTGATGTAAAAGATATTATATTGAAAACACGAGCCGTATATTAGCATTAAAGATGAATTACAAATAGTAAAATACTAGCTGCCGCCTGCGACTTTGCCCGCGTGGAATTCGGTTATCGCGTTCCTAAAAAAAAGTATTATCAATCAAGTAGGTCCGCCAGTGTCACCAGTGTATATCTTTATGTACCTAAGTATCTTCTGCTACACCGCATTATGAACACAAAATATTCAACGATTACATTAACAATGGGTAGATAAAATATTCATTAACCGGAGCGCGACAAATTGGGCGCGAATCAATCGGCGAGCTAAAAACCCACCTCAATACGCGCTATGAATTAATCAGATAGTCGATTCGATCAGTAGTGATGGGGCGAAGGGAACTGAATCTACTGACGTCGATAGTTCTAGAAAGGCTTCTTAATTTCCTACCTGTAGTGGACAAAAAATAGGAAGAATCTACGCGAAGTAAGTACGAATCAGAAATACTTTTAAAGTTTGGGGAGGCACAATAAAATGTTGGTCTTGAGCTTTTAGTTACAGTTGAGTTCCCAAAATGTACCCACTTCTGCATATTACTCCGTTGTAATAAAGTCCAAAAGATGTACACATATTAATGAACATGACTTGTGTGGTTTCCGAAATAATCGAGACAAGCCTTATTGGAGTTCGATATGTATCCCTAAAAATAATAGTAATTTTCTCCCTTTAAAGGAATATTGGAATATTATCCCAATAAAGTCCTTAAAATTAAGATAGGAGATACCTTCCCCTGAATAGCTTTTTAAGAAAATGCTAAATTGGGAGACATAACCCCTATTTTCAGTTATTGCCAGTCATGCGTTCATTATCAAAGCCTACCTGCAATATTTTTCGAGCACCGTCTCCCTAGAAATGAATATTGTATGGTGCAATTTGTGTAATTTGATTAAGGCACCTGTCCGATCGGACGGGCCCGTCTGCCGACGTGACAGACACATGTCCGTTAAATTTTAAGTGATTGATTTTGCTTCCGGAGCTTTGATTTAAAGGCTCATTAAAAACATTTAAATTAAGAGACTGCTTTATGAGACTTAATAGCTGACTGCTACATTAAATAAGGACTGAGCTGGTTGGTTCTGATATGGTTTAAGCCAGACAACTATGTATGACAATCTCAGTACCTAAAACAAAAGGGTATCAAAAATAGACAAAAAACTATAAAACCATAAATATCTATAAAAAGGTGCAATCTTGCACAAGACTGATGAAACAAAAGTTCCGATGTTGTACGTGAGTATCCTTTTCCATTCCTCTATTAGGTACTTATTCAGATTCAAAAGACTAAGTCATCCAGGGGCAACCGAACTTTAATCAGCTAGATTTAAAGTTCAACTTGAGCGCCGTGACGTGTGAGCGCAGTGTTAGGGAATCTCCCTGTCCCTATTTAAAGACTTCGAATAGAGCCCGTGAATCAAAAGATCGGAAAACTCGTTCGTACACGCACTCGGGTCGCATCGTATTTATTATTGATAATAATAATAATATCCTGGGACATATCACACATATTGACCTAGCCCCAAACTAAGCGATGCTTGTACTATGGGTGCTAGACAACGATATAAATACTTATATAGAGAAATACATAGATATATAAATACCAAACATCCATGACTCGAGTACAAAATTTCGTGCTTATCACACAAAATTTGCCCCGAGCGGGACTCGAACCCGCGACCATCGGAACAGAAGGCAGGGTCACTACCAACTGGACCAATCCGGTCGTATTACAGTTTCTTTAGTTAAAACAACACATGTACCTATACAACATATGTAACACGACGATAGTTCAAAGATTAGCCCACACATTTCAAAAGCCATGAATAGTGCTCAAAGTAAGTGTTAGGTAAGCGTTGTCTTACTTTCTGAACGCAATAGTAGGTATATTTAATAAGTGACCACGTCAAACTTAAGTAACGCGTCAATATTTCAATCCATAATTGCTTAACAATAACTATTATTTCACCGGACGTGAAACTGCACTTCGCCCCTGCACGCTTTCTGTGACGTCACAGTACTCTACTGTACAGTGACGTCACTACACGTAACGGTTTTATTGCGTTATTAATGCGTGATGAGCAACGCAATTTATTGTTAAAATTGATGACGGCGCTAATTATAAAGTCTCGTACCTACTCTCGGATTAATTAGTCATTGTTTTCGGTGGTATATTGGCTTGATCAATTTATCTGGTTTAATTAAATTGTGAACACGGGTATAAAGTTGTATAGGTACAGTTGTTTCAAAATAATATACAAATGCTGCAATGTAAAATGATCACTATTTTTATTGGACGTTGGTTTTGAAACGTGTATAGGTACCTATATAAATCGTTTAAGAATAGTATTATTGAAGTTTCAGTTAGGAACGTAGGTATTAATTAACGCATTCACTGACACCGACGCATATATGCGTTTTGTTGTCATCTGGCGAAAGTTCGTAAAACAGAGCAGTGAATGTGTTGACCATTACCTGGACCTATCCCAAGTAATATACAATTACGTGTTACTTTTGTATAACACGTACTTATATTTTTTCTTTCCTTATCGCAGTGATGCACCTATCTGCAGCACGCACGCTTATTTAATCAATCACCAGTTATCAGGACAAATTACATATTAATGCAACACTAAGCGCCGAGTCCGCCCTTTGCAACAAAAAGCAAGGGTGAGTATTCGAAGAGGGTTCCGTAAGCCTAGGATAAGTACCAACCGTGACAAAAGAACCGGTAAAAGCATGTGGTCGTGAAGTTTTGGTGGAAGTTTAACTGTAGGTAAGTATTTTAAGTTTTTAGGCCATTAATTCAGCTGAATTCTTATCTTTTGATGTGGCGTGTGATCCTCAGCAATAGCTATATAACAAAATGTTGATGATTTTATTAATTAGGTACCTAAGTTTCTTTTAACGTTCGCGACAAAAAGTATAATTTACTGGGACTTTCAATTAGTTTATGTACTATTTGTGAATAACAAACTGGTTTTACACTTTTTTACAATTTTAGACCAATAGGTACAAATCTATAGCCCATACCCTCTCGTGATGAGAGAAGGCCTGTGCCCAGCAGTGGGACAAAAAAATATATACTGTAGTAGTACCTAAAAATCTCGATTTTACTCAACCGTTTTAAAATCATTTGTTTAACCTTAAAATATGGTCCTTCAATTACAACCGCCCGCTAGTGATGTCCACCGGAAGTCAGCGCGTGCATATGATTACAATAGTGATGTTCGCAGGGGTGCGTGGGAGCACGAGGGATGAGCCCTAACAGCTGTAATGACCTCCAGGTGTGATGACTTTTGGAGATTTGCGACCGGTTGAAATTGTATTTGTTACGCTAGATTAGACTGGTGGTTGATTCTTTGTAGGGGTTTACTGTGATCTTTTTTTATGGCATTGTAAGTGACCTAGAGATCTACTATCTGAAGTCCCGCGCCTTCACATTTCAAAACGCTTCAATGTATTTAAAAAGCACCACCAACACTCTTAATACATGTGTGCGAGCTGAGACAGCCATCAACTATGCGTTGAGAGTGTTGGTGGTGCTTTTTAATTAATAACAAAAAAAATGAAGCGTTTTGAAACGTGAAGACTTGGTTTATAAAAAAAAACTAAGGCGATACGAAGTCCGCGGGGTCAGCTAGTTGATTATAAAAAAAAGATTAAAAAAAAATTTAATTAAGGCACCGCAGAATACAAATACCTACCTACACCTACGGTGGGATGTAGGCCTAGGTACCTAGTAACCGCAGTAGTTCTAAGTGCATATTACGTACTCTCTGTCCAGAGGATTCACACGAATTTATTATCCGACCTTTGATTACCTACTTCATAATGAAGAAGTCAATCTTCTGCTAGTGGATAGTGAACGGTGTCGATTTAGTTACTAACCGTGATCTAACCTAAGATAGGTATGCTTAAGTGCGCGGTGATGTCAAGCCTCTTTAGAAAATTGCTTTTCATTGAGTAACCTGCCAATACCCACCAAAGACAATTTTCCCACGACGATATTATTTTACATCTTAATCCCACTTCACATAACAGCAATGGATCATTATCTTGCCGAAGTATAAACAAATCGCCCTTCAATTATACTGTGGTGACCCTTTTGAGGTTATTTTTTAACGCATCGGATAATTGTTACTCGATTACCAAGATAATTATGCCAGTAAATCATAAAAACAACATTTAAAATAGACCTTAAGCGCTAACATATACGAGGGTTGTAAACTTAAGGGCAGTAAACAGAACGGTAAAGTTTTGTAGGTTATTATTTTGCGCGGGAAAGCAGTGGGCATGCGTTCCTTTTCGTTCAGAAATCGGTCGGCCGTGACCGTAGAGTGGGCGCACGGTGCGCCACGCGCGCTTTTTATTAATATTTATTTTTAATTAAATTAATTACACTCGTGATGAATCACTTTCTAATGTGGTGGGTGAACCTAATTGTAATTTCCTAGGTGGTGTACGAAATATGTTATGCATATTTTTTTATTAAAGTTCGAGCTTAATAAATGATAAAGTGAAAAATTACATTTTTTTTTTATAATTAGATACTTACTCTCACTTACTGCAAGCAAAATTTAATTAAATGACATTATATTAATACACATTTAAGTAACTTTTTATAAAAGAACACATTTACAAACATATTTTTATAAAAATAAGGATTTTCAGTGCACATCTAATTAAATAACTCAACTCAATTTGTCAAAAGTTTTTCACATAAAAAGCAAAATTCCAGATTAAAAAAAAACAGTCCCATAACCTCAAATAAAACTGTCGCCGCGCTGACAACTCCGTCGAAAAGCGCATAGTCACGTAATTTTTGACGAATTCGCCCCGGGGCCACCCACGGCGTCTTTAATTGCTTAGGCAAACATTTATTAGGAGCCCTGCCCTGTTGGGGCAGGTCGTTAGCACCTGAGTGGAGATAAAAACATATTAGCTCGAACAAAATGGAGGGAAGAAGACAACTAGCCGGCCGCAGCCGCAGCTTTTTCTAAAAAACCCTTGCGGAGTTGAAACGTGTGAATTGATAAAGGATTGTTCGAAGAGTCTTCAGTAGGTATGCATTTTGTAATACTTAAGAGTAAGTATTACAAAATGCATATTAGCAATAGGTAGGTATATTTTTTGCTTGTTTTTTTTTTGTTTTATTAAGTAAATCGGGATTTTTGGCACCCGTTTAAGTCTTATACAAAGAAAAACAAAATTATCGTTGAGGAATATTCAAAACGTCTTTTATAATTCCTTGAAAATAAAACTACTTAACTACTTATTTATAGTTTGTATAGATTGTTTTACATATAAACAGTTATTTTGCTTATCACACTCTTTTTAGAAGTAAGTATTCAATGCAGTAAGTCATTGTTTATTCATAATATGATACTACTACAACAACAGCCTATTTACGGCCCACTGCTGGACACAGGCCTCTCATCACGAGAGGGTTTGGGCTATAGTCCTCACGCGGGCCCAGTGTGGATTGGGGACTTCACACACATCTAAAACCATAGACATATTCATATTCAAATTATTTCTTTTCCTTTTTGTTTTTACATGTTTGTACCTTTGTTTCTTTATTTTATTTTTGTGTGTCATATGTGGTATGAATAAATGTTTTTCTTCTTCTTCTTATTCTTCATATGATATAGTCTTAACAAACCAATCGAATTTTTATTGATGTAAACAGATAAGTTCGAATACTATCGATAATAACCTGTGTAAATCGATAAACAAATTGGAATCGATGCTGATATATCGATTAGGTCCACAAACATGTGGTGATACCTAATTAGTGCGTTAGATTGCACTAAAAGTTGCGAGAGATTGACTTGCCTCGCGGCTGTTTACGTTAGTTATTTATGGCCACAAACAAATGATTCTTTATTGTGTTTATTACACTATTTTGTGTAAACATTTTTTAAATGTGTCCATATTATCCTACCAGGTATGTTTGTTTACTTTGTAAATATGACGTAAAAGTATCTGGTATTTGTACACAACATACTACCTCCTACTCATACTCAACTATGACTCAAATTCAAGACAGATCTACAGAATTTTTCAAGAGTCGAAGTTATATTTCGAACAAAATCAACTGCATCTACCTTTTAGTTCCTAATAATATCGTTCTTTTTTAAATATGTAGTTTCATCCCTTATTGGCCTGAGTAATCTCCGAAAGGGCAAACCAATAAAATATGGTCGCGAATGTTGCGTGAATATACTACAGCGGCGGATATCGGGTGCTCCAATTAAGGCCACTATACTAAATACCTACGATCGAGTCATCGTATCGCTGCGATGGAAAAGGGATCTAACAATGCAAAGTGTGAAGAAAAGTAGGGATATTTATAAAGATGGATGCGTTTCATTATAATGCCGTGTCTTTCCGATAGAACGAGTATTATATTAGACCAGGGTAGGCAACACATTCGAGATCTTATGGTTTCTTAATGGGGGATCATAGGATTTCGGTGTCCATGGTCCGCAGACGCCGCAGTGACCACTTACCATCAGGTGGGCTGTGCGCTCGTTTTCCTATAGGTACCATTGGTATAAAAAAACATAGCTAAGTACCATTACCATGTGATATATCATGTACCTACGCAATATGCCTAAAGCGTTAATCGCAAGGCGTAGATAAGCAATTGTGTTAGTTTCTTACCAACAATTGAAAGCGAATAATAGCAGATTGTATGACTAGGGAGCAAAATGGTATATATTACCACGAGTGACAGATTGAATCCAGGGCGACGCGAAAGGTTCCAGAACGATTCTACGGCCTTACGAACAAACATCCATCTTTGCTCACTAGATACTCCTTCTTGGATTCAATGGTCCTGCGTTAAGTGACGTTGATTCCAGCCTCGGTCATCATCAGGCCATTTTAGAAAGAGGGGGTGCATCTAATTAATGCGAGGGGGGGGGGGGCGGAGCCCGGTAGCAGGCGATAAGTGGCTCTCACCGTAAAACCATCATAAACTCGAGACTCGCCGTGCTTGGTACAGCCGGAGAGAGAAGTACAACTGTCTCGAAAGGGTTTTACGCATAGACATAAATAAAATAGGCCCGGTCAACGTATACACGTAATATGTCCCCACTTCTTTGGTGTCCAATCCAATGTTTGGTGGTCACCGAGCGTGCGTGACAAAAAGCGTTTTTCGAAACTGTTTCTCAGTATCTAAAGACTCATCTCGTTGTTGGAAAATGAAAATCGTGCGACCCAGCCTTAGTGCACGATACACGTATTACTTTTGATTGGACACCTGTTTAGAACTTATAACATGAGAGTGATGTTATTGAATTGGTCAATATTTTGGAAAAGACAATAAATTCATCGTCAATTTGAGCCTTTCCAATGATGAAAATGGTATGTTACTTGGGTATGCAATTAGAACGTAGACGCGCATCAAGCTCAGAAAATAGATGGCAAAGAAACAATTGCTAACGACCGAAGGCTGTTACTTTAAATGACAAGAAGCAAAACCCGTATAGCGCCATACTACAGCCTATAGCGCTTCTGTGTCCACCAGTACCGTGGCTAGACCACCGTGCTCGAGCGTTCGTCCTTCCTTGGAACAACGTCCAAGCACTCGCGCCGAGTGTCTGCATCCTAAATGCTGGCTACAAAGTTATTTCAAAGAAACTTTACAATAATATAGGTGTCTACCAGTTGAAAGCCTGACAATTTGCGAAGGAATACCTTTGGAGATGTCATTTATCGACATTATTTTAAACTAAGTCAGTGAAGTCTTAGATGCCCAAAGAAATTCCTATCTATCACCAGTACGATTAAGTATCTACTTGAAAACAAACAGACAGGAAGACAGTCTCAGACTTGGCAGTTAAGACAACAAGACAGCTTGATGCTTGCTTGTGCTTGTATCACCAAATAGATAAGGCTTATTTACTTTAGATCTACCTAGTAATAGGTAGAACTTCCTATGTCGGGTTCGGGTGCTTCGAAGCCCTCAAGTGCCCAGTCCAGAAAATGTCGTTTTATTATGTTCCCACAGTACCAAATGAAACAGTGTATCATGCACATACCTACACATACATTATCATATATGCTTTCTCTACGAGGGGTCGAATCGGCACAACACGTTTCATTCCGTTTCCTTCTATAGGCCACCATGTCAGATTTCACATCCTTTCCTGAGGTAGGCTATATTCTGTATAATTTTCATACATAACTAACATGTATTATCAAATTACTTACCTATATACCTATCGTCTAAATCAATCCATTACAAGACGAATAGACAAGTTAGTGTTTTAGAGCTTCCAATACATTCTCTTTCCATATCTCTGATCTTGATGAACCATCTATCGCTATTTTAAAGTACTACTTGTGGTGGGTACGTTTAGTGTGGAGGACCCTACACTGCGAGACTCCCACGCTCCCTTTGTGGCCGGCGTGTGCGCACTTAAAAAACAATCAAGGCTGTCCTGATCGCAAGGGGAGCACGGCTAGAGGCTTATTGGAATATTCTGATGCGAAAACAATAAAAGATTCATATGGGAAATCTAATCTACTCTCAAGTTTGGTGCTTGTTGTTGGAGAGAGTTGAAAAAGGTCGAAGGACTGGGACAAATCTAGAAGAGGACTATATAGTTTTTAGTTTTTAGTATCCAATCATTTTGGGCGTATATGATAGGAGACTGACTGATATAACAAGAAATAAAACCGGACAAGCATCAGGCAAACTCGTACACTGACGACTTCGTCTATCTGTCTGTCTGCCTGTTTGTTTGTTACCTCTTAATGCTCAAACAGCTGGACTGATTTAGATGAAATTTGGTATGGAGATAGGTCGAGTCCCGGGGAAAGACTTTAGGGTAAGTACTTTATATCCTGACCAAATAACCGAACCGGTATAACCGAATTTCATTCTCATGAAGGCTATATATATAGCATCTACTTGAGTAGGTAGGTAAGTAAGTCTCTTCTTTCTAGCAAACAACCAAACTGTCTAAAAATTTATCTAAAAATTCAAATATGCGACAAGACGCACGTTCTTAGTTTCCCCGCCAATAAACTCCGGTTATAATGCCGGGTAAGCCCGGACAAGTGCCGCCCCGGGGGACGCCGGGAACTATATCACGGCTAAGCCCGTGTATTGGCTTAATCCCGGACTGCGGGAATGCTTAACAGTCGTAATACGAAATTAATTTGCGGCCCGCGGGCGACGCGGCTTGTTTTTAATTTAGTACACTATTGAATGGGAATTTAGGTACAGTTCTTGTCCCACAGGGGTCCTATACTTTACAATTTGATATTCGTAAGCTATAACACATTTTACCTATATATATTTTCATGCAACATTAGACATAGACATAGACATTTATTTCTCAATATCAAATTACAGCATATTTTACATATCAAAACAAGAGAATTTCACATTGAGATCGTCAGAAAGAATACAAAATAAAAAAAATCAGAAATAAAATGCTTCACCGTTAGGATCGTCTTTTCATACCAATACAATACAATACAATGGTTTATTGGTAAATAAAAATTTACATGTCAATTTAATACATTGAATCTGTACAATGTTTACTTACATAAATGATATAAAAGTAAGTTAATTACATTAATTTAGTGTAACGTCATAACTCCTAACATTACTTTTTTAGAGTTTCTTCGTTAAGGAAGTCATCAACTGTATAGCAAGCCAGGCTTACTAACAGAGTCTTGAGTTTCATAGTGAAACACTTGTTGCTCGCAGATCCCTTGATGCTGTTAGGGAGCGCGTTATAAATTTTAGGGCCCATGACCAGTACGGATTTACTATACCAAAATAAGAAATAATGTTACACGACATCTTAAAAATCGATCATCATCATTAACATTATGTTGATCGAAAGACGTCCACAGCTGGACATTAGGCGTCTCCCAAAGCAAAACTTGTTCCTTCTTTGATGTTAGATTATTTAACGATAAAAATGGTGTAGAATTGGAAGACGTAGGTGTAGTACAGACCATTAACAGGATAATGCAGTTTATTCGTCTAATAAGACGAAGCGATGACAGGCCGTACTCGTATCATCTCCTAAAATATCAATATATACAGTAAGATGGTATGGTACCATACAGTACAGTCGCCATGATATATTTACGAGAACTTGATCATCAAAAAAATGTTTTAATAAAAAAATAAAAACCGCCTTCAAACTCCGACAGACTGCGCGATGTCAATGTCAAGTTCACTATATGATTATCATTTCTTTGGGTCGGTTAACTTGACACCGACTTCGCAGTCTGTTGGAGTTTGAAGGCGGTTTTTATATTTTTATTAAAACATTTTTTTTCGGCTACTGTTTCCAAACATTAGGTACTATACATAAGTAACTCTGAAGTCCTCGAAATTGACACCAAAATCATCTACGTGCTAGCAAATTTCGAGGAGTTCCCTCATTTTCTCATGGATCCCATCAATCCCAACTGAACCATTAATATGGCACCAACTTGGAAGAACCACCTTTCGAACAAAAAAAGAATCAACGAAATCGGTTCACGTTTACTATTTATTTTTGGTTCATACATAAAAAAAAAGATTCCGACGAATTGAGAACCTCCTCCTTTTTTGACCGGTTAAAAAAGCGAGCTCATCGGTAACCGGTAATATTCGTTATTTTCGGGTATGACTTACATAATGTACTATTGAAAACTACCAATATTTTTTCATAGCTAAGACTGATTTCTTAAGGCTGCTATTAGATGTTCAACGAAACTAATCAGTTCAAGTCACGCTCGTTTTGTTGTTTTGTTTCGTCTGAAAAGGCCAAGGAAACAAGCTCTCGAGCAGGAGCGCCGCGTACCTCGACGCCACTTCGAAGGCGCGCGGATTAAGCAACAATAGACTCTGCGACAACGGCTCAAGTGCTTCACCACGCGTCTTCTAAGTTGTGTGGTGCTATACCTGCGCGCGCAGTACCTGACCTAGGAAAACAAACATGATGGCAGGATAGGAATAATATGGACAATTCTTCATAAATACACACAATCTACCTATGTACACTAAAATAAAAGATTAATTATTCGTCTCTTTCTTTCTGTCTGTTTGTTAGAGTTAATCTCCTAAGTATAATGAATTAATTTCAATGTAGTTTTCAAAAGTAGATAAATCATTGTTCGCAGCTATACATAAGTAAGCTATGTTTCAATATGATTGGGATAGGTATCAGAAAGAAAAGTTATCGTCACTTTTATATTCCACGCGGTCGATTGAAGTAGCATGGAATATCTAGTAGGTATCTAAAAACGTTCATAATCTTAGGTACAAATTGTTTTTTTTTCCACTAAGAGTGATAACCGAGCATGGCGCCATGTTGAAAAGAACCTTTATAGAAGTAATGCTCCGTGTGTCATCAGATATAAAGCGCCTTGGAATACTTTAAAAGAGAACCTAATAGCGAAACTATAGGATGAACTTATAAGTGGTAGGTAAAGGTGTGAAGCCATGTCCATACAGACCCTTCCATAAATGTTATGAGTGTGATATTTTCATATTTTTTGGTAGTGATTTTTTGTGTGACGCGCTAAGTGGCGTGATAGAGACCACCCGCCGAGTGGAAAACTTGCACTTTTACGAATCCACGTTTATTTCTATAGAAATACCTGCTGTGTTTTGATAGTATACTTAAGGGTTGTGATTGTGACCAGAGCGCCCGATTAAGATTTGTTTTCATTGACACAGTTTTTTTCAAGTTTCAGCATTTTTCAAGTTTTTTTTTCATGTGGAATATGAGTTATAATGTAGGTATATGCATAAGTCCTAATAAGTGATTCCATGAAACTGATTGTTTGATACTATATTTACTGTCAGCTTGACATAATTCTGACAATATTTATTTATTTATTTATGTAATTTTCGGATTTTACCGATCTTTTATTCAAAGATGTGTGTGAAGTCCCCAATCCGCACTGGACCCGCGTGGGGACTATAGCCCGAACCCTCTCGTGATGAGAGGAGGCCTGTGCCCAGCAGTGGGACGCAAATAGGCTGTAGTAGTAGTAGTAGTAGGTATTTAATTTTAGACAGGCAGTAATTCGCTGATGCGTCTAAATCATACTTTCGCTGTTAGAGGTCATGTTAGTAATCAAGAGGAGTTACGAGCCAATGTTATTGGAAAAAAAATCATACTTAGTAAACTTTATGTAATTAAACATCATGTTCTGGCCAATAAGAAGTACCCAACACTTAGTCGTATTTTCATAGTTATTACGTACGAGGCACATGAGTGGCCGTGCGCAGGAGTTTCCCGAAAAGGGCCGACAAACGAGCCTCGGCCATTAGCCGTGTTGACTTTACCAAAACTGGAGGTTGAGTAACCTCGCCCGCAGTGCCGATGGCACGCTCTACATCGTTCTTCGATGGATGGAAAATAAATGAAAATGAGATAAGTTGTGAATACACGATTAGATTGGGAATATGCGGAGAGTAAAATGATCTTTGCTAGTTGAAAGTTTTATAGCAGCCAGGCGAGCCGTTTGCTACTGGGCTGGGGTTCAGATAACTTTACAAATAAATGTTACTTTGCTTTCAATGCTTTCTTTTCAATGTTCAATTCTCTTTATCCTAGTAGACCTAGTCTAATTACTTAGATAAGTAAGTACTTAATAATTATTGCACTTTCATTTACACGTACAGAACACCTTATACTACATACAACATGCTTAGTGTAGCCAGTACTAGTAGCAGTGATATCATTTATTATATAGATGAAGCTAAAATTCGGTCACTTGACCACTTGTTGAATAATAGACTCCATCAAAGTACCTATTACGAAAAACACCTGCCATTTTCCCTCTAGTGATTTCAAAATTTTCAAGAATTTTCTGCTCTAGCCAATAGAGTAAGAATTTTTTGTTCATTTTGCATGCAGAAGTGTTCTCCATTGGAGTGCGCAGGAGTGGACCACTGGCGTGGCATTTACGTCTAACTATGTCAACAACGGTCTAACAGTTTGATACGACACTTGAGGAATAATGACGTTGATCAATCTGTATTTGGGTGTAAACGTTTTAATTGGTGATACTATTGGTCTATTAAAAGTTCCTGGCCTGGACCTCTTAGAGGTGCCATTGAAACGACCCACCATCGTGTCATCAGTCAGATCTCTGCGACCTTGAGGTGGGAAAAAAATAATAATGGTATAAGTAGGTGAACTTAAGACTTAAGAAGGAAGAATAGTACTCAGCCGGTAACCGTACCGGCTGAGTACTATTCTTCCTAATTTTTGTATGGACGAGTACCGACTCGTCCATACAAAAATTACACAAAGAAAAAAAACGTTTTGCCACTTCTAAATATTTTCCAATCGCCATGTTTTTTTAGTATGCTATTGACACAATGAAATACTAGGTTTATAGGTTTTCTTTTTTTTTAATTTGCAAGAACTTTGAACCCATTGGAAAATATTTAGAAATATGTAATATGAACGATATGTAGTAGGTATTCTTCCCTCTTAAATATGATTGGGAAACACAGAAATATTATTGAACCAGATGAAACAAGCGAATGCGCTTGTATGACCAAGCGTACCGTTTTTTTTGGCACCTACTACAGACTTCAAAAATCAATTTTGATGGGAAATATAACCGCCGCGTTGGACCGATTTAAAGGGGCCGATCAGAAATCGATTGTTTTATCTTCTAGTTGAGCGAAAAAACATCTATCAGCTTGAACTGCCTGAGTGAGACTGAGCGGAGTTTGGTTTTTTGTCCACACTTTGTGAGTTTTTATGGCACGCGAAGTATACGAGCATTTGTTGAGTCTACTAGAGGCTGGTACGTTTAATACATGGTTTGTGTTGGCAAGAATTAAACGTACCTGCCTCTCCAAAATTGCTGTGCCCAACAAATTAAATTACAAGTTGCGCTATAAAGTGTAACACGAGGAATGCCAATATAATCAAATAGGTATTGCTATTAATTCTTTCTGTTTTGCCTGTTTGGCAGTCAGAGAAATACTACTTACTACTACAGCCTATTTGCCTACTTAGCAAATGGCCTCCTCTCTATAGTCGCCACGCGGGCCCGGTGCGGATTGGGAACTTCACCGTTCACCTTCACCGAAAAGCTCAGTGGTAAATTCAAACTGAGAAATACTATAAAATGAAATTTCGATAGGACGCTATTTTTACAAATTATGCATGCCTTAATCCAAACTGCGTGACTAAATCCTAAGCGGTTTCTCACGTCACTTTCAGCTCCATCTTCGCCACAAAGACAGTCTGTCACAATTTTCGACTTATTAAAACCTTACGTGACCTCTCTCAGCACTGTCGACTTAAGCCATCTTCTGCAATAAACTATAGGCACATTTTTAATTCTATTTCTTTCAAAATACAGTACGTATTCTTTAGACTCAGGTGGGTCAGCTACACCTACCTGCTTTATCTGCACGTGCTAATGCAATCCTTTAAGTCCGGACATCCCTTTGTCCTATTCTTTAGCATTAAGTAACACCACAAATCACACCTCAAAAACCAAAACATTCTTGCTCTAAAACTCCGTTTTAAAATCAACCATAATTTTAAGAAATTAGAAATCAAATTGAATCGAGGATGCATTTTCATTTAAATGTCAGTTCCCATACTTGTCAGTTTCCACTGTTGCCGGAACCAAAGTTAATATTGTGATTTTTTTGATCGCAGTTTTGAATGAGTAAGATAAGGATTTAACGGTTGTCAAAGTAGTTTTAATTGTGGTACGTAGATGATTTTTTGCATGTTTCTAGATTGTGACGTTGAAATAAACAAAATCTAAACTTAAATTGAAACAAAGTATATTTAAAAATGAAAGTAATTAATAACTTGTGGCCATTATAAGGATTAGGTATGGTTTTTTGTTACTTATTAAGGCTATGAGCAGTCTATAAATAAACAATAACCATTGGTCCATGGGTAAGTCCATTTGCTAAGTAGGTAAATTTAAGCACATTCAATGCAGATCTAGCCGGTAATTAGGGGCATCATTAAGCACTCGTACTTTGCTCCTGCGTGACGTTTGCCACAATTCACAGGAGTAATATTAATAGCCTTGTTAGTAATGGGACAAGACAAATAGAGTCATGGTTTCCAAAGATTGCCCGCAAAGTCAGTGCGGATGGCAGATTTCACATACGTCCGTAATGCTTAAAGGTTGCGAGGTGTGCGATTGTAAATCGACCCCTCGCTACTACAGTAAATAAGTAAGTAAGTAGTTACTTAATGTTCAAAATGATTTTAACTGTTTAACCGGGCTCCCTATTGGAACGCAGAAAATCAAACCGCATAATATACAATGGCATAACCGTCATAACGCATAATTATCAAAACGCATAACCTCATAACGCATAACTCAAAACGCAGAATGACAAAACGCGTAATGTCAAAACGCTTAAAATTAAAACGCATAATGTCAATACGCATAAAATTAAAACGCATAAAATCAAAACGCATAATGGCAAAATGCATAATCTCAAAATTCATAAAATCAAAACGCATATGCCATCGTGCTGTTATGCCAAATGACGAAGGTTATGCTTTACAATTTTATGCATTCGGAGGGGCACACGTTTAACCGACATTGCGTGAACCAGTCACTGAAACTGAAATGGCACGGAGTCCAATGGGGCGGATCACATGGAAATCTCTGAAGATCACATACAGGTGGACGATAAAGGTATCTAACATATCGAACCTAATGAAGCTAGAATAAGTCACAAAAACGTTGAACATCAAAGGGCAAGATGATTGACTCGGCGCTTGATTAATTTTATTGGATGCGGTTTAAAAGAGAGATTCACTTAGCAGATGCTGGATAAGAGAGAGCAATACTTTCATCCCGCCCCGCTGCCGCTCATGACTGACTCCGTGGCGTTGTTTGTTTGCGATTATAGAACTCAACTAATTAGCATTGTTGACTCGGGTATTGAAGACATTGCTGACGACTGTTTGTCCAATTAGGTGCAGTTTGTTTATGATAACTTTTATCGGACATCACGCTTTTGTGGGTCCCTTGAGCGTGCTACAGTTCTATCGTAGTGTATACAAGTGGGAATATATTTGGAATCACAATAACAGCTTCTTTAAGTAAAACGAATCATCATATTTCTTTAAAGTCCCTTTCATAACGATTCATGAGGTCATGATTGAACCACAATTTAGGCTGATTATAACATGTTTTAAAATTGATATTCAGTGTTCACAATATTATTGCATTTAAGGTTTCATAAAATCCTATTACAGGTAAGTAATAACCAAGCAAAATCGGGGCCATCGCAATGTCAAAGCACATTAATATGCTCAATACTACAACAGCCTATTTACGGCCCACTGCTGGGCACAGGCCTCCTCTCATCACGAGCTAGAGGGTTTGGGCTTCACACACATCTTTGAATTACTTCGCAGGCGTGCAGGTTTCCTCACGATGTTTTCCTTCACCGAAAAGCTCAGTGGTAAATTCAAATTTAATTTCGCACATAAGTAAACTTAGATGTGCGAGCCGGAATCGAACCCCCGACCCTCTGCATGAGAGGCGGTAGGTCGAACTACTAGGCCACCACGGCTTAATATAAATACTCAATAACCATACGGCAACTAGCTGAGCTATACCTATGTACATAGGTACCTAAGTATGTATCTACAATTACCGCAGTGTCACGTAACGCCGCTTGGAGAGTTCTAATAGGGATGATGACAACTTTTTTTCCTTAGTCTATCAGGAAGATTATTTAAAAGTATTGGACAAGTATTTTTCCTTTTTTCACGTTATCAAACTTATACGGAGATATATTGAGTTGAAATGTCGCGTGACGTCACGGTTAGGTACGATTTATACCTAACGGTGACGTAGTTAGCCCCCACTCTCCAGATTTAATGCTTTTTAACTTAGTCATTCTTTGTTAATTTGATAAAACAAAAATACGTGTCTAATATTTTTTTATTACCTGACTGACGGACTAATTAGAATTTCGATTTCTTCACCCTGTCGTCATCCCTATTGCAACTGTTTTGTGAACGAACGAGGCGTTTCCAACAAAAGGCTTTTCGTATGCTCCGGATGCTCTGCTCTACAGGTATTTTTTTTTGCATTTCTTAACAAATTCTACTGAAACTTGTGAGCAGGTTACAAAATGATATACTTTTTTTTTGTCCAAAATCCATACATTTTATTACTAGAAATAAAATGATTCGGTATTTTCTACAGAATAGATATACCTACATTAGTAGGTACTTTGATCTTTTTCTGTAAGTACTGAACCAACTTTGGTCCGGGTGAGTAGGGGAACTCTGGTCATCTCGTGTTCCATTGGCTGCGCGATCGCAGCGAGCGTCGCGTTCCGAACACGCATCCGCCATTACTGCGGTATCGTGTAACCGGCCGCCTGGAGAGTTCCACTTGGGTCTCGGAACGAAGGTTGTTTCAAATTTCAAATCTGTTTATTTCCATTAAAAAAGATAATAAATTACATTTTATAAACTCCCCGCTCAATCTTTACACAAGATTACGCGCTGCGGAGTTGTCGCATGCTAACATAAACGCGATAAAGGTAAGTATTATGTAATAAGTAACAATAGGTAGGTATTTTGTTTTCATTTTACAAAAGTATAAATGTAATATAGGTAATATAGGTAATGATGGATTGTTTTATTTAGGATAAAGGATCTGCATGTACTTCCTGGTAGAAAAGTATAATGACTTATCTACCAGGAAGTAATGTTTTAACATATTTTTAATTTGTTTATTGTTTTTATTTTTGATTTTGTTTTTGTTCTTCTTTTATATACTTACTTAATTACCTATTAGAAATGCGCTAAAGTTATTACGGAAACACTGATAACGTGGGAATGTTCAGATGAAAAAAATACTTACAGACGAATTGAGAACCTCGTCTTTTTTTCCAGACTGTTTCTTTTCTCGGGCCAAAAATGATTTTGTGTGTCCGAATGTTTGTTCTCTTTTGTGACTTAGGTTCCAAAATTAATACAGATTTTTTTGTCGATTCAGATTTTTTAAAAGTAAATGGCGGAGCTGTGATGTTCAAAATATAAAATAAACCTGTTTTAAACTACATAAAAATGGACTAGCGAGATCTACAGCTCTAAAAGACATAGTTTAATAGGAACAAACGATATCTTTCTGAATTTATTGTTAAGTCAAAGTGGAACCCGCCGTTTTCTCCGCGCGGTGTCATATTTCAGGGGTCGATCTTAACTGTAACTAGCTTTATATTGACATGCACGGGAAAAGGGACTTTAATGTTAACTATTTGTTTGCATTCAAAGTTTAAGACTGCGTGACGGACAGACGCTCTGCGTGACTGGGTACTAGGGTACATAAAAGAAAACGCTGTGTTGTATACATTGATCTATTATAAGTAAGGATTCACAATCAGCCGGAGAAAAGTGGCCCCGTCAGAACGGGTGCCCGAACAGCTCGGGCACCCGTTTGGCCTTCGTTATAAAGAGTCGTTATTAGCATATTGGAACGTATTTCCTAATGTCAGTTTGCTCCATATATTTTGACATATTCTGTAAGGCACTGTTCGTCCACATGTTATTACTTTTTATAGGTCAATGGTTGTATAGGAAAGCTTTAATTTACATGTTGGTACATGTAGGCTTTACTTGTATTCCATAGTGAAGTTTATATTAAGAAGCCCTAACTGTATATTTTTCTTTTACCAAAAATTTTGTACGTACTTACATACCTACCTAGTTTGTTTGATGTTAAGTAGGTAGATTCTATATCAATATCACTCTATAGTAACATCGTCTGTCTTCTGCATTTGCTTAGATAGGTATATCACTAAACCTTATCTTACCTTAAAACTATTTTTTTAAACCAATTCAAGTTCAATATTCACGATTGTCTAATCATGAAAATTGTAGGTACTGTTTTCGTGTTTTATTTGTTAAAATTTGAATTTAACTAATTCATATCTCGAGGGTTCCCTGCTCAAACCCAATAAGTCGAGATACTTTGTTTTACAATTGTGACTTTCTATGTTCTACGTCAAATACAAATTTTATTGTTTTCTTAAGGCGACTTATCGGGTTTGAGCAGGAAACCCTCGATTCTACTATTTTTGATCAAAGTGTGTTTGTTTGTCCGTCACGTCACAACGGTTGGATTGATTTTGATGAGATTTGGTATGGCGATACTTTGAGAATTAGTAAAAAACATGGAATAATTTAAATCCCAATATTTCAACACGTTTGGGTGTTAGATTATTTCAATGGATACTTCTACAACCATAACCATCTACTTATATGGGTACGTATAGGTAGTATCATCAGGTATATGTACGCAATAGGGAAAACGACAACTTTTTCTTTTCTTAGTCTATCAGGAAGATTATTTAAAAGGATTGCACACGTATTTTTCTTTTTTCACGTAATCAATCTTATACGGAGATATATTGAGTTGACATGTCGCGTGACGTCACGGTTAGCTACGATTTATACCTAACGGTGACGTAGTTAGCTCCCACTCTCCAACTTTAATGCGTTTTAACTTAGTCATTCTTTGTTATTTTGATAAAACAAAAAATACGTGTCTAATATTTTTTTATTACCTGACTGACGGACTAACTAGAACTTAGATTTCTTCACCCTGTCGTCAACCCTATTCCAAGTCAACGCGAACGCAGTCGGGGGCAACAACTAATTATGTCTACCTACTTACGTTTTACAAACCAAGTTAACATCGACCATCGCAATGCATAGACATACTTACAGTTTGATTTTAATTTTAATGAATGAGTCTAATAATATTTGAACAGTAAGTATTTATACCCCAAACTACTAGGTATAGCCCAAAACCCTCTCGTGATGAGAGGAGGCCTGTGCCCAGCAGTGGGACGCAAATAGGATGTAGTAGAGTAAGTATTCATACAAATGAAAACGTTTTTCTGGGATGTATTTTTATACATCCGTATTTACCATTGCACATAAAGCATTAAGTATGTTGCAGTTTTATAGCACAGCAAATAGCAAAAGCGGAAAATTGATTAAATACCACCACTGAGTATTTAAATAGAATGGAAGCCCTTGCCTTGGATGTGTTTTCCGAGCAAAGCGCTTAACAAAGTTAATTTCTATGAGGATAAATGTCGATGTATACATATTTATTTGGATTTAAAAGACTTCCGTACAAAACTGTGGGTATTCTAGTACCAGGCTACTATTCCATATCTACACCCAACAGCAATGGAAACGGGTCACTTTGTAAAGGATTTTACGTACAAAGTGACCCGTTTTCATTGAGTTTGAGTGTATTAGTGTTGGTTGGTAAAGACTTTAGTATATGGAGTCTTTATTTCTAAGATTCGACTCCGTTTTCTAGCCTCTAGTCTAGCATAGAGGAATAATATAAAAAAGTAGCAGAGCCCATACTGAGGTAGAGATCTTCTACGTACTTCTAAAGTCCCGCGCCTTCACATTTAAAAACGCTTCAATGTAATTAAAAAGCACCGCGAACACTCTCAACACATGTGTGCGTGCTGAAACAGCCATCAACTATGCGTTGAGAGTGTTGGTGGTGCTTTTTAAATAATAATAAAAAATTTAAAGCGTTTTGAAATGTGAAGGCGCGGGACTTTAGATAGTAGAAGATCTCTACGTTCGCCGGAACGCGGGTTAACACTAGATCGACATCTAGCGTCCAGTGGCTAAAGCCCTATTACCCGACCGTTTAGCAGTTGCTCCGCTACATGAAGCTAGATAGCGAGCCGAGATAGGTAGTAAATTCTATCAAAGCTCGAGCTCTTTTAGACTTTTTGGGGACTCGAGTCTTCTGCAAGAGATTCGATCCTTTATCTATAGCGACTCACTCTGTTTTGTTTACAATTACCTAAGGATATTTGAACAACACCGAATTTCATTGAAAAATTATTAAGTTGTCATAGACACTTCAACACTTTATTAATTACTAGCTTCTGCTGGAATTCGGTTATCGCGCTCCCGCGGGAACTATGCGCTTGTCCGGCATAAAAAGTAGCCTGTGTCCTTTCCCGTGACCTCAACTATCTCCATGCCAAATTTCATCTCAATCGGTTCAGCGGTTGAAGCGTGAAGAGGTAACAGACATACAGACAGACAGAGTTACTTTCGCATTTATAATATTAGTATGGATTGGACTCGAATCTATTTAGGCACGCTTGCAGCTTAAGTTTTGAATCAGGACTCAATATAAGTATCTACTCGAAAAAGAACTCGGATTCAGAAATTAAGTCTTCTAAGCTCTCTGGGATCTCGTAAAATACGTATATGTCGATCTCGACTCGAAAAACTTAAGTATTTAAAAGCAATACTTACGGAATATATCCATAATAATATTATAAATGCGAAAGTAACTCTGTCTGCCTGTCTGTCTGTTACCTCGTTACGGACCGCTGGACTGATTGAGATGATATTTGGCATGGAGATAGTTGGAGATCCCGGGAAAGGCCATACTTTTCATCCCGGTAAACACATAGTTCCCGCGGGAACGTGATAACCGAATTCCACGCGGGCGAAGTCGCGGGCAGAAGCTAGTACCTACCTATTCTATAAATCTATTTGGTTCTTATTTTGTTCAAAACGATGATAGATAAGTCAAAACAATTTTACTGGTTTAGTAGGTATGTACACTAATCTCAACAGATGCACTATTAACCATTATTGTTACCGTAATGTCATTTACTAATAGCACAAACAAATGTCTTCATGAGTGCAAAACATCGGACTTTAAGTCCATTAGCGACACAGATCAATTATTTTCCAAAACTGTAATAAATTGGAACTAACAATAACATTTTAGAAAATGTAAAATTATATTGATAAATGGCTTAACTATTTTTGCAAATAATTCGATTGACCTTTAAAATGATTGATTTGATTGGATTCAAATGTCGTTCTTATTTTATATTATACATTAGTCCCTTTTTTCTGAATAAAGTATTATAATAAAATAAGAACCCATTTCGCCTTTGTAGATACATGTGTTTTTTCTCTGTATTGAAAATTGTATTTGTGTGTTTTTATTCTGTACAGTAAAGAGTTACTTACTTACTTAGTTGAAGGAAGGAAAAAAAATCAAGTATGGGTATATCTAAAGAAAATGCCGTCGGTTCCGCCCTAAATGGCCTAGACCGCCGCGGTGAGTATATCGACAAATATTTGTGGACGTGCTTACAATAAATGTTAGTTGACCTTGACAAAATAAGCAAATAAATACATTATTCTACTCTTTAATTACATTTTGAACTAAATAAAAGTCGCAGAAGTGGGCTGTTGATAAAAAAATCTTTAAAAGGTTAAATCAAAGTTTATCTGACGCAGCTTCAAAGTTTCGCGTTAATAGATAATACTTACCTACTTATCAACTGCAAGATATCTCTATAAAATATAGCAGACTATATAAGTACTCACATAACAACATATTGGTGATTATGATTAGATTTAGGTATCTACGTTTCTAACCGCTTAACAATCAATACACTTAAAATTTCAGCCACGCACATTCTACGACCAATCTAATCTCACGACTCATTCAAACTTGCAATCTAGTGATTTTTGATACGAGTAGTAACCGAAAGCTGCATTCGACGAAAGGAAATTTCAGTATCACTTATGATTATTTCATGTTTTTATCGCTGCGCGCTGCGGTATTATTAGCGGGCGCGCACCGAGCTCTGCGCAGGGGCAGGGGTCGAGGGGGGTATGCGCGCACAGATAGAGGGAGGGGTTTTACAGGCCACGCCTTGGTAGGGTCCAATGAGCGGCGGCGTGGAGGGGCGGCCGGGCCCCTGGCCTCTATTTACTTTTTCAATCAGTGCGAGTGTTTGCCCCCGACCGGCGTGCACGCGGTGATGCGCTAGCGATGATCTCGCAGAAGCTGTCGTACGGGGACGTGCCGACGTCCGCGGCGCTGTCCTCGCTCTCGCCGGGGCTCGCGCCGCCCTACGTCAACGGCATGGGCTGCATGCCGGCGCAGCCTTACCCCAACATCTACTCCAACAACATGGTCGCCGGCGGATCCTGCATGGGCTCGCCAGGAGTTGGCTACTCTCCGCCCAGCACCATGGCGTCTTGCATGGGAGGCGCTGGAGGAGTCCCATACGGAGCGCTCCCGCGCGAGCAAGAAGCAGCATCTCCAACGTCCGCGCTCCAACGCGCCCGCAACGACAAAACCTACCGCCGCTCCTACACGCACGCGAAGCCACCCTACTCCTACATATCGCTCATCACAATGGCGATCCAGAACAACCCCACGCGGATGCTAACGCTGTCAGAAATCTACCAGTTCATCATGGATCTGTTCCCGTTCTATAGACAGAACCAACAGCGCTGGCAGAACTCGATCCGACATTCTTTGTCGTTCAACGATTGCTTCGTGAAAGTCCCGCGGACGCCGGATAAGCCTGGTAAAGGATCTTTCTGGACGCTGCATCCGGATAGCGGGAATATGTTCGAGAACGGTTGTTTCTTGCGGCGGCAGAAGCGGTTTAAGGATGAGAAGAAGGAGGTGATTCGGCAAGCGCAGAAGGCGACGCACGGGCACGGCCATCACCACGATAAGAGAGGAGAACATGGACATGAGAAGGCTGGGGATGTGCGTGGAGTAGGAGAGGAGAAGGAAATGAGGGATGATCTTTTAGCGCAGCTTCACGCGGCGCCTGAGTTGTGTCTGCCTGAGCACGCTCCCTTAGCGCTCGAGCATTACGCGCAGTTAAAGCAGGAACCGTCAGGCTACGCGCCCGCTCCTCATCCCTTCAGCATCACGCGCCTCCTCCCAGGAGCCGACACAAAGTCCGATCTGAAAATGTACGACGTGAACTACGGCTACAGCCACGAGAACTACTACCAGTCCTCGCTGTATCACCACCACCACCAGCCGCCCTTGTGACAATACCCCCTGGCGTAGGTCCTTCCTACCGCCAAGTAAGTTGAACAATCTCATTAAATTATTGATATTCCGGACTCCTGGTGAGCGTTTGTGTTCTGGTGATATTCCGCGCGTTGTGTAAATATAAAAGTTATCGCTATTAATTGTGTCTTCGAACTAAACCACCTCAAGATACTCCTGACTTTAAAGTACGTATTTGACCGATTTAAAAAACGTATTCGATTTCAAATTGATCGTTTCCTCATCAAATTCTAAAGCAAAACTCAACTTTTAACCAACCATCTATTTAAAACTAGTTTAATAATATGTATTTTCAAGTTACTTTAAAAACTCAGAAATCTTGAGACGGCATAGTTTAAAGTTGAAGTATCGAGCGTCGGCTCAATAGGCCTAGTGTTTGTGGACTGCGAAAGTGTCCTTTCGGTCCTTCGAGCTTTTCGTCTACCAGCACAGAGCTTAAAGCTTGGATAAAGCTAATCCGAGCTTTGTAAGTACATAATCAGTTGTCCGAAACAAATAGATAATGTGGTATTATCGGATCAATACGTTATCGACGGCTATCGGCGCGTTGATGTCTTTTGTTTGATTCAAGTGTAAATACAACGAAATGAAATTATACCTAGTACTATAAAATCTTCCAAAATAACTGTAAATCGATTAATTGATGAATATAAAAATAACGAATTTATTTAATACCTACAGTGAGAGTGCGGGTTTAGGCCTAAATATACGGGTACCTACAGCAACATAATCGACTATGATATTTCTTTAATTACACTGTCAATGTTTTAATAGCGTTTGCGGACACAAATAAACTTCATGTTTCAAAAAGATATTATTAGAGTTAGATGTTTGTTGAGCACACAAAAAATATAAAAAAAATCATATCCAAAGTGAGTTAAGATAAAGTGAAAATTCACGTCTTAACTCGTGAACTTTTTCTACTGTAATTTGTAAAGTGTTGGTAAACGAAATAGTGTTGAAGTGACTTCATATCGTGGACCTACGAACTGTGCAATGTCATTTATTATGTAAAATGTGTATAATATACGTTAGATAGGTGAAATGGAATTACCGTTCTGTCGACCATCGCATTAGGTGTAGATAAGTTTTGTATATATAGCTCGTAAGGTAAATATATATGACTTCTAAATAATGGTGTTTGGTGTAAGATAGGTACCTATCCAGGCTTCTGCACTACGTTCAAATATCTATTTATGTGCAAGTGTCAATTTAGCATTACCTTTTAAATAGTCTGGCAAGCGCTGGCTGGTTAGAAGAGAAAATACAAAGTCGTTTGTTCTTTTGACTGCGATGAGTAGAAAATTCCATCTATAGGTATTTGAATACCGCTTTTAAATTATGGATTGGACATATTTGCTCAGTTCTTTGATTCGGACGAAATAGAAACGAAATAAGCATCCAAATTGAAGTTCCATAGACCGAAAAAAAAAAAAACCTTAACTTGGCCTAGTTTACTTAACTTTGCCTAGAAAATCTTAATTTTACCCAAATTTATTGTAGCCCAATTATGATCATTAAAGTAGACCACATGTTTGATTGCGAATAAAATAAATACAAACATGTATTTTCTTATTTTTATCGTACTAAGGCAAAGTTTGGATGCCAGGCTTAACGTCAAGGAATTTTACGGTATGTTAATATCAATTATCGAAATAATTCACACATAAAATATTATTTCGACGGATGACGACATAGCAGTACAGAAATTTATATATTTCACACGCTTCGTCGATTGTAGTTCGCCTTGAAGTAGCCTTCGAGTTCTTGGCGTTATTTTAAGAGGCTAGACGATTTTGACAAAATTCGTATACCAGCGATTTTGACAGCTTATTGCGAGATATCGCGAGTTGCGTGAACAAACAGCAATTTATAACAAATATTTCAGTCTAATCGAGAGGTTCGAATCAGATGGAATTAAAATTGGATTGAAAGAATTTATAAAGAAGTGCAATTTTGATAAAACACAATTTATTTAACAAAATTTTAATTAGGTAGTTAGGTTCACCGAAAATCTGAGATTTGGTCCAATTATAAAATTTTCTGGCATCCTTAGAAAAATAACTTTTGTCATCAGAAAATAGAATTGTATAAGAGGCAAATATTATTATACTCACTTACTTGCTTATAATAAAACAATAGTTATTTCAACTTAGAATGTTTTATTAAGGATTTTAACATATCCAGCACTTGTCAAACTACGATTATAGTATAAACTACATAAATTATATTTATGATGCTAAATTAACCATTGTGTGATAAATATATATTAATGCCATACTCGAATCTAGATAGGATACTTATATTATCATCTGTTAGTTTCAGAGTTAATAAAATTAAGTATTTACAATAAATTTCATTGTTTCATTTTCAGTATTTCATCTTTTCAGGTTTACTAAATATCTGATTGAGTTAATGAAAAAAAATCGTTTAAGTTTTTTCTTGTTAAACTACACATACCTACTTTTTACGGTACAAATTATATTCTACAATTTCGCGAATACGAACAGCTTTCAGGGAACATAACCCTTTACCTGGCAGATTTTCAAGTCCATACTGGGTCAATATCACAACGTTTTGCTTAACCCTATAAAAGTACAGTCAAGGGCATTAATATGTGTACACTATTGCATCCTGTTCCGTTGTGTTAGGGTCCAAAGGTGTATACATATTAATGCCCTTGACTGTGTAATTAGGTATATATGACACTTGGAATATTCGGCCGTCATAGGGATAGTATAAGCACAGATATTTAATAGTACTATATACAGAATGGCCACGGAATCACCCGCCTGAATCTAGCCGGCGCGCAATTCACGCCCAACTCGCCATTACCGTCATTTGTTTCATTCGGAGATGGTGAGTGGATCATTGGCCCGCGTAGTGGTACACACACATTTACAAGTGTACAGACGTCCTCACACGCAAACATTGACACTTCATTCGAATTGTATTCTAAATAGTGCTTTTGTAGGCCGTGTCTACCGTGTGGTATAAGTAAGTAGGTACGTATACTTACAATCAGATCAAGTTCTATCAGATCAGATACGATTTATCCGCAAATGTTATATGGTTTTGGTATTTTTTCAGAGGGTTTATTCCGAAAATTGGCAACGTCGCAAATAGCTGTAAAATATTTCGATGTTTTCATTAATTTCTGAATATTACTAGATTGCAACAGTTATCATGGCAACATGATTTTTTTAGTACATTAATATGTACGGAAGTAATATGGTTTGAAAACTTTTCTTCGCATTTTCCATGCATTTTAATGTAATCTTATCATTTGAATGCCTAACCAATTAATGTAAAACGAGACGCGTCATTCAACCATAGAATGATTAATTACTTCTTTTTTAATTCAGTAATATTGGGGAATTAATAAAAACAGCTATTTGACAGCTATATGCGACGTTGCCAACTTTCGGAATAAACCCTCTTAAAAATGTCGTCAGAACTCTTCAACAGGTTCAAAATAGGAAACTTTTTAGCGTAAAAACTATTTTATATTTATTTTACCTCGACGTTTCGTCCGTGATGCAGGGGCTGGTCACGAGTAGAAAGTCTCCGAAAGAAAAATGCTAAAAAAAGTGGTAGAGGTATATTTAAAAATAAATATTTTTACGCGATTGAGTGCCGTATATTTCAAAGCTTTGTTTTTTTTAATTGGCTTAAAAATAACATCAAGTTTATTTACTGTTAGCGACCGTCTTTGGGTCAGTAGCTTAAATAAGTATTATGTGTAACAAACAATCTCAATCAGTAGAGTAATTCAGAGCAAATTAGCTGTGACGGACGGACAGACAGACAGACACGAGAGTGATCATAGGATGCTATACCACAGTTCGGTTTTCATTTTGAGGTGCGGAACTGTAAAAATTACCTTAATTGAAAAACTACAATAATAAAGTAGTTAAGTACGTAAATATATACCAGCATTTCTTATGAAGGGCAGAAGAGTTTTCGTTTTTTTTATTTAAACAATAATCTGTACTTACAATGAATATCTAACTGATAGAAAAAAGTTACGAGGCCACGCTTGGATCTTAACTAGAGTTAAGATCTAAGCGTGGCCTCGTCGTGGGTCGCTAGAGCGCCAGCCGAAAAAAAAGCAGCTCAACCGAAGATAACGCTAAAAACCCTTTCTTCAAACAATCGGACCTGTCGTTAAGACAATAATTGCACAAAGAACTTTTACTGACGGCCTCACTTTTGTCGGCGGCGGCAACTCGCCATAAAACGCACAAAGGGTTTAACACGTGTGGCTGTGTTAATTTTGTTTAAGAAATCGGCAAAACTTGCCACACCTCGTATCCCATTTGTGTATCCCACTCGCAACCTTATTCTTCAAGATTTTAAATTGAAGTTTCACTTTTAACAAAATTCGAGATATGGTTTTATGGATAGCAATGAAAGACGGAGTCTGAATGAGCGGATGAATGGGATACAATGTCGTAAGCGGACTGGTTCTTTTGATTGGAAATGTCATAGTGACACCGATTCGTGGACTTTTTTATTTGTCAAATATTAGTGATGTATTCTTCGATAGGTTTAGAGGTTTAATCAAAAATTGCAACAAAAATATGTAGATTTGTTTTGAAAAAAAAAGCACAAAGGCCTGGAACCTATAAAAAAAATTTAAAAATGCTTACATAAGGTTCCATTACTAAATGGAGCGAAGTACCGCGTTGATGACTAATAAACGGAACATTTCAAAAACTGGTTATTTTTGTACTTAGCTCAAAGTCAAACCATGCGTTTTACAATGTTATTTGTTATCGTGTTTAGAAAAATTATATGAAATATTTTAGATAGAAAACGATTCATTTTAATGTACATTAAATACCTTACAATTTTAGAAAACGGACTCCGTTCACAGTTTGTTATCTTCTTAAAAACATTAATGTTTCTGCTGTGTATATTTAGTTAATACATCTTTTTTGTTTAAATTATTTAACAATACATATTATTCTTCTTAACTCTTTGTCTCTTGTTGTGCTTTGGTATCTCAGTTAGGTACTGTCAGTCCTAGTATTAAATTGGTACCTAATACACATTTTGAGAAAATATTCAAGTAGGTTTCAGGGTGGTAGGTATAACAGGTACGTGCCTATTATGGATCAAAGGTCTTGCATCTGGGAAATCTGTCGTTTATATTTTCATCAAATGCAGGTATTTAATAAGTTAAATGCATATATTTGTTAGACTACTAGTAGCATCGTATCTCTTCGCTGAATGAAACAACTTTGATTTAGTGACTTAATCAAGAGCTAAATGATGCCAAATATCATTGTAAAAGTCTGTAGGGTCTTTAGATATTACTATACTTAGAATATTTATAAAACAAGTTTATTCAAATGAATATTCGTTCCGGTGTACAAATACCAGGTCACGGACAGGTTTTATTATGACAAACACAATGGCCCTCACAGCCGCTGACATAATATCGCATATATTCAAATAAAAACATTATAACAAAACCAAAACATGCTACGGCACAAAAAATAAAAATCTCGAGTGATTCACTATAACTCGTCAGTACCAACTCGGCTTTGCGTTTCCAAGAGTCATCTTCACCCGACATTGATTCTTGTTTCTTAAGAGACATATGCTGGTTTAATGATGTGGGTTATTTTTGGGTGTGTAGTTGGTAAGTTTTTATGGTTCTGATAGTTGTAAGCGTTTTGAAAGGTGGTCGTGGCAAGCCCGGTAGCTCGAGTAACAAGCCGAATGGAGTGACACAAAATATAAACGAAAAATAAAAGAAATTATCGCCCACACAGTGCGTTTCCACTGAACCGTGTGTTATGGGAACTAACTTTTTTATGTTATTGATAGCTAAACGAGCACACAGGCCACCTGATGGTAAGCTAACTGCGGTCCATGGCCACCGCAATCTTATGATTTATTATTAAGAAACCACTTAAAATCTCGAATGCGTTGCCTACAATGAGGCTAAAGATGGAATTCCTCTGTGCCAATCATTTCACCGAGTGCCCGCTGGTGATAAAATTACTTGCTTTGGGGCCTTATTCGAAATTGTAAATAGGGATACGGGCTTTCCCGTAAGATTTTCGGGGAAATTGATCTCCTATCTCAATTTAAAGGACTCTCTATATTGGTCCGAAATTCCAATAGAATCTTCGCTGAACAAACATAATACCTGGTGAAAGCGTCGTCCGGATAGCTACCACTGTCTTACTCGCTAACCTGCTGGGGTAGGCAGTAAGAAAACTAGCTAACTGAATTACTATGATTAGAGGCATTCCATCTTTGACCTGAGGGTTGGCAACGCATTATTTCTTATATATATATATGCTGCGTTTTGTCTATTAATAATATAAAAAAGATAGGGAAATATATATGGAAATATGTGAAATTTCTGTATGCTGCGTTTTGTCTATTAATAATATAAAAAAGATAGGGAAATATATATGGAAATATGTGAAATTTCTGGCACAGAGGCATTCCATCTTAGTCCTCAGGGTATATAGTCAACGCATTCGAGATCTCATGGTTTCTTAATGGGGGATCATAGGGTTTCGGTGTTCTTGATCCTCAGTGACCACTTACCATCAGGTGGGCTGTGCGCTCGTTTGCCTATACCACTGATATATAGAAAATAAAATAGATGATGTATAATTAATTACAAACTCGAATTAGTTACTATTATGGAGTGGGGAATGTGTGTGGTAAGGAGCGCAATCTTATATGGCGAAACAGTTGAAAACGTGTCCAGCGGATTTGATAAGTAACAAAACAAAACACACTCTCCTCATAACCGTTTTCGCTGCGTTTTCTCCTCAGCAGCGCCATCTGAAGGCGCTACTGCAGACTATCCGCCTAGGTGGCTTGACTGGCGTGGCGACCGCAGCGCTCCCAATCTACCCGATTTGGTGTCCACTTTTGGAACTATAAAGATTGCGCTCCTTTACTTCAACCCTCCATGGGTACTACTATTCTGTCGTCTGATGGCCGGTATTTCCAATAAAAACAATGTCGAGACAGTTGCGAAGGCTAAGACAAAACTTTTTATTAGGTAGTCATAATCAGAAAGGTGTGGAAATCAGCCTGCAGTCAGATACCCGTGCGACAATGCGCCAGCGCATCCCGTGTCGGGCGGTACAGTGGTTAAGGCCACATTTATGGAGGCCGTAAACCACCCGCGGCGCGGGTTTGAAGCCGGCTAACACCGGTAGAAACGCCTTTAATCATTTTATTACGTGACGAAATATTAGCTTTTGTTTGCGCTTCATGTTGACAGGCAAGTGAAATTCGATTTCGTTCTGTTTTAGATTTAGAAGTCTATTGGTGAAAGTTGTTTTTGATTATTTTTCTAGAATGTTTCCTTTCAATTGTGCACTTAAATTAGCAAAATTATAAAAATTATAAAAATATCTTTCATAATATTTTTAGCAAACAAATACACACATACAATACATTTGTGAATATATCTAAAGATATATATATATATATATATATATATATATCCCTTCCCTCGTGCCTCCGCGTTTTTCCGGGGTAAAAATTAGCTTATGTCCTTTCCCGGGACTCCAACTTTCTACCAAATTTCATCTTAATCGATCGAGCGGTTGAAGCGGGAGAGGTATAACATTAAACAGTCAGAAACTCATAGTTTTTTCAAAATAATAGGTACCTACCTACTAGTACGGGTAAATAAAGATTAAGTTAATCGAAAAATAAATTTTTCATGGTCTCAAAATAAGTATTTACTGCAATTTACCTTATGGTTAAGTATAGTTTAGGTATTATACATCACCTACATCTTCAACATCTGGAATGAGTCGACAGCCTCGATGACAAAAAAGACAGGAGGTGCGTCATAACCACTTGGCATACCTACTACAGTCGAGTTCGTTAATATACACTCAACAGCAATAAAAACGGGTCACTATGTATATAATTTTCCATGCAAAGTTACCTGTTATCATAGCTTTTCAGTGTATATACACTTTTTGCAGCCTATTCCGATGTAAGAAGGTCAAAGTGTACACATTAATGAACTCGACTGTACATAGGTATTTGGCTCATGAGCTGGAAGGTAAGTTGGTAAGTTTTCGTATACTCGTATTATTATTTGCACTGTACAAAATTTGACAACATACTATACGAAACACCCGTTGCGGAAACAATTGTATTTGAATAATTATACATAGAAACCAAAGAATGATGAGATTTAAAGAGCAATAGACGGTTCTGGTTTTTGGGCCAGCACTATTTTATTATAGCACAGCCATCGACTCGATAAGATATAAATGAGATTTAAAAAAAATTGAGTTAAACAATCAGGAGACAACGAGGTTTAAAGTTAAAGAGACTTCTTCTCATTCAATTCAAGAACACTGTCTTGAGCTGACTTTCCAAGAAGCGCTTGCGCAACACAAGGCTTCGCGGGTGACGTCACATAATGGCTCTTTGATAAGTTTTTATCGTTTCTTAACGTCTTCAGTACCTACGTACTCAACTCGGCGATAGTGCCATGTTTTATTTGATATCTACAGAAATTCAAAATGGTGCAGAAATTAGACCAGTTGGAGAAAACTGTACCCATGTAAGAATTTCATTAATGTAAGAGTCAAACGTAAGCTCTATTCTCCGTAGAAACGTAGTTAAGTTTTCCTTAGCAAACTAGTGGGTAAGTTTTAAACATTTGGAAAATAAGTGGTGCAGAGATTTACTGTCTAAAATACATTCTGGTTGTAATAAAATGAATAAATTAAGATACGGGCGCCATTTTTGTTTCTTCCATAAAATTTCCTACCTATTTAGTTTTCCGTCTGCAATTTAATTGTTTGCATCTAGGCCCGGTGGGATTATAACATTCTTTAAAATGTCATTTCTCACATAAGTATTTTAAATTTAAACGGAATCTCTTCAATTGATTCTATCCATATTGACTACAATTACATAGCTGTAGAAAATATAACTTCAGTATAATTTTCATCGGTAAGCCGTGGTGGCCTAGTGGTTCGACCTACCGCCTCTCATGCAGAGGGTCGGGGGTTCGATTCCGGCTCGCACCTCTAAGTTTACTTACGTGCGAAATTCAATTTTTCAAATTTCAATTTTACCACTGAGCTTTTCGGTGAAGGAAAACATCGTGAGGAAACCTGCACGCATCTGCGAAGCAATTCAAAAATGTGTGTGAAGTCCCCAATTCGCAATGGGCCCGCGTGGGGACTATAGCCCAAACCCTCTCGTGATGAGAGGAGGCCTGTGTCCAGCAGTGGGACGCAAATAAGTTGTAGTAGTAGTAGTAATATAATGTTTTTTTTAATAACAATGGTATAGGCAAACGAGCGCACAACTCACCTGATGGTAAATGGTCACTGTAGCGTATGGACACCGAAATCCTATGAGAATCCTATAAGATCTCGAATGCGTTGCCTACCCTGAGGCCTAAGATGGAATGCCTCTGTGCTAGAAATTTCACCGGCTGCCTTAACCCCCTGCCGGAACACAATAGTTATTTGTATTTGAAATTGAAGCTTTTATGACGGTTCTACAACCAGTTCTTGGTATACTCGTACAGGCGACTGAACGAATATGTTTCACATTCTTCGTGATTCTTAAAATCGCGCCGTCAGACTTTCCTGCCAAACACAATTTACATAAAAAAAAAACACAAGTACAAATTTTACTCCATCTACAACGCGTAGATCTCGAGAACACTCAGGTGTGCTTTAAATGTAAAATATGAATTTGTGAGGGGAGCAAGGAAACCTTTTTTCGAGGCTTGTCTACGTTATCTGTGTTTGCTCGGGCACCGGAATAAACGCTGCGTAGGTGTATATCCTATAGATACGTCTAAGATGGGACCGTGTGAGACGTACCAAGTAGGATTAGTGGCAATAATAAGACCTTTGTTTTATTTTATTTCAGTTGTTACGTATATATCTAAACATTTTTGTATTGCAATAGAATAGAATATACTCTGAATAGTTACTACGAATACGAGTGGTACGTCGTAGGAAAAAAACAAATAGGCTAAAGAGAGTTGGATGCAAGGTTCAACTAAATTCAACTCAATGTAACATCAACTACTCAGAGATAGTATAACAGTTGTCATTGGGTATTTACACTACCTAATAGAGTTGATATTCCGAAATAAAAAACACTATTCGCCTCATAAGTGGTTCTTAAGTGGAGCGAGTCAGTACCTAACTAGCGGATAGAATTCATAAACAAATGATCTGTTTAATATAGTTTTGTAAAGATCTAGATAAGAATACCTGCAAATGAAATTCCACTGCAAAAATAATGAATGAATCAATGTCTTAATTTATCTGAATTTAAAGTACTTATACCATTTAACAAACGTCAGATAAGTCGTTATTCGTGGAAAAAAATCAAAATTTATCTGATTAGTAAAATTAGGCCCTTAATTGAATGGCGATACTTTTACTCAGAAAGGTTTTTCATCTGTGTACGGCCCTCATTGGATCAGATAAATGTAAGTATTATAAAACCTTGAGATTTGCAGACATGTTATGAGAGAAATTGATCGACTGACCGCTCCATAAACTAGCATATCGTCCATATACACAACCCCGTGGAATTTCCCTTCCCTTCCAATTTGGTGAGTGAAATCTTCGACGACAGAATTGAAAACTATTTGCTAAACATCATCCATCACGCGGCACTTAGCCGAATTGCTATAGCTTGCATGGTTTATAACGATATTTTGATAATGGCCGTCTTGTTATACCTATGTATGTATAGGTACCTATTCTTAGACAAAAGCAGCCTTTGGTCTTTGCTTGCTTAGAAATGGACTAGATAGACCATTAAATTTACTTACTAAGAAACTATAAAAACTCGAGAGTCCAGGCAAGAAACTATTAGATCTTGTGACAATAAATAACATCCTAGATTTGGATATTTATTACACAACCAGTAAGTAGTTTCTTGCCATCAGTTCAATTTTTATTCCGTTCTTCAGACATTTTCTCAAAAAGTTGTGACGGTGAAGTTTTCACCCGTCCATTTTCAGAATATGAAACTGTCCACCGGAGATCTGCGCTGCCAGTATGATTTATGGTTGGGCAAAAGATGAATTGGTTTGGTTAGACAACTTGCGATGGAAAAATTGCTTCATAAAGGTTCAATGTTTTGGAAAGTTCGTGATTGTCTGAAGAAAGACAAGCTGATAGGTGTGCCAAAGCATTCCTGACTTAAGTAAGTACTTATTTATGTCTATGTACTTACTGGAATAAAAAGTCTTTCTGTAAGTATATAACCCGAAAAGTACTTAATCAGTAAAAAAATGTCCATCCGTATAAGTTAATGTTTATTTACTCGTATGTATAAGACTACAAAATATAAATTCAAATTGGAAATAATTTTAATTTGCTTATTAGAAATCGCCTATTTTTAAATTCAAAAATATTTCTGTGAGTAAATCTAACAGGTTAGATTTAAAAGTTAAAGTTACAACAATATTATTTATCCTATACTATTAAACGAGCAATATTTGTATGTATATTTGGAATTAGATTCTCGAAAATAGCTCTAAAGATTTCAATGAAGGTATACACGGTGGGTCAGAAAATATGGCAAATAATTAACCCACCGTATCGGCTATCGATTCTAAGTATATTGTATAGGTCTTTTTTTTTTGAGTTGGTAAAAATAATAATTGTATATGGGATTGGTTGTGTGAGCGACGCCTGAATCCTATACAAAATATTTTTTTTTACCAACTCAAAAAAATTTAAGACTTATACAATATACTTAGAATCGATAGCCGATACTGTGGGTTAATTATTAGCCATATTTTCTGACCCACCATGTAGGTTTTTGGGGGTGACAAATCGATCTAGCTAGGTCTCATATCTGGAAAAAATCATTTTCAGCTTTTTTCACCCTAGGTACAGTCAGCAGCAGAAGTAGATAAGCTGTCCAGGTGTTCAAAATGACCTACACACGCCCTTAACGTCTTAAGAATAAGGTCGTGTGTAGGTCATTTTGAACACCTGGACAGCTTATCTACTTCTGCTGCTGACTGTACTTATTATTAACTTGAATTAAGTAGGTACTTAAAATTCCTTTCACACAAATTGTTTATGTGCCCAGTTTAGGTACACGATAATATAATGCTTTCATATGATCACATATGTCACTGTGTGTGAATGCCAATTTATGCTGTCAATTGCTTTGTAGGTTGAGAAACTAATTGTTCTAAACAAATCCACTCTAAGCGGGCGTTGAACCCGCCGCCATTATGAATCTTAAGTAATGACAATTACTTTGAGCAATTGACTAGTTCTTCATTATGATACTTTAGATTTTTTCACGTCTCTGCTTCCTCCCACACGTGTTCCAAAAATCCATTAAGTAGGTAACTTATGGTCCTTTTAGTAAATAATCTATACTTTATAGGTACTAATAATAATATAAGTCTGTAGAAGAAGTCACGTCTGAAACTTGAAAATTAAAAGCAACTATCAAGTCGTAGGGACTATACAAACGATACTGAACACAAAATAACGATTTTTAGAAAAAAAATCTGTATGTACGTATGTATGTCCGGATTTAACTCGAAAACTTCTGGACGGATTGCAATAAAATTTGGTATGGTTTATTTAGTATACAACACTGGTCTACATATAGGCTACTTTTTATCCCGGAAAAACGCGTCGTTCCCGCGGGAACGCTACTTCCGAATTCCACAGAAGCTAGTAACAAAATATATATTCGAATATGCACGTCAAAAAGAACTATACAAAATTAAAATTAGTTTACTTATTTTATAGCAACATCAGTAGGTATTATGTAAAATACCTACTTATCTTCCAAGTTGCACGATCTTGTTTAAACACCAAAAGCAAAATAGGTCATAAAAAACCCATAATCTAAAGCTTTCGTTTGTGGCAAACCACTAATATTGACTTTTCAATAGACAATAACGCCTTAGAGTTACCATAGAGTAGGTAAATATTGACACTTAGCATTATGGGCGCCGAATAGCAAATCATCAAAACGGTTAATTTTGTTGATTGACAGTGAAACTTGGAACATCGATAAGGTAGATATGCAAATATGTGACATGTGTGATACGATAAGGTATGGACGCCGCGCCGTTGATTCATGGTGGAGGAATTTTTGGCGCCTTTTCTGATAAAACATGTTTTAACCTAATTTCAGGTAAACGTTAGTAATTTTTCGAAGAAACTACTAAGTTTAAATGAGTAAGGGATTTCGACATTATTCTTTATCTAAATTAATGTAGTGAATATACATAAAAGACTCGAAAAGTTACTGTTGACGTCAAAGGCCAAAGACTACGTATTTGGAAGAGTAAAAAATGGTCATTCGATCTTCTCATTTATTTGTATTTTATCTTTAAACTAAAGCAACTTTTTAATGTTGTAAATGTGAGTAATAATAAACACTTTAATATTTAATAAATACCCGAGACGCTAAAGTTTTCCCGCTCAAGCACAAAAACGCGGGAACGACCGTTGAGTGGGTGCGTTCCGTTTTATCAGTTTTTTTTTTATCATCTAAGCTTCATAGTATGTATTATTTACTCGTAGTATCGGGAGTATCGATTCGTTATCAAATAGTCGATATTTTTGTTTGCCCAGGCCCATCAATGAGCTCGAGAGCTGTTTGAGCAACAACTTGTTTGATAAACGCGGTGATTATACGTCTACCGGTGTTGCCAATAAGTTGCGGTTTTTTCCGTGGCAACTTAGATTTGCAGTTTTATTTTGAGAGAAAAGTTAAGGTAAGTAGTAAAAACTATTCGATTTATCATAGGCAAGTACTTTAGTCTACCGTTATCTTGTACTTTAAACGAGTTAACCGTGTATACAAACCACCTCTTAAAGATTTCTACTATGTTTTTTTTGTATGTTTTTTCTGCAGGAAATGAATTATATCTCATTTGATGGATTCTAAGTACTTATTTTTTTTTTATGAATGTACCTAAGTAGTTTTGCTTATATATACGTATATAACTATGTACGCAGCTTTACAAGTAGGTAACGTTAAATACGTGCACAAATCCCATTACATTCGAATTGGAAGAGAAAATAATTAAAATTGGTTACAGAAGTGGAGCTTTTGGTTTATTAGTACTAGGTTATCTATGTACTTACTTAGTAGTACAGAATATTTAATAGTACTACAACATACAGAATGGCCACGGCATCAACCGTCTGAATCTAGCTGGCGCGCAACTCGCGCCCAATTCGCCCTTACCGTCATTTGTTTCATCCGGAGATGGAGAGTGGATCACTGACCCGCGTAGTTAGTACACACACATAAGTGTACAGGCGTCCTCGCACACACACAGACGTCCTCGCATATTGACACTTCATTCGAATTGTGTTCGAAATCGTGCTTTTATTATAGGCCGTGTCCGCCCTGTGTAGTAGTAAGAAAGAAAAATCTAATATGTCCCACACTTATGACTTAGTTGATTAAAACACTTTGTATCTAATATTAACACTCAATACAATGAAATGTGGTTAGACTAAAATGTTTTTTTGAGAATCAATCAAAAATCAACGCTGCGTGCATTGCTGTGTAGAATCATTGACTTCAGTAAGTATGTATTTAAAGCTTTTTCAACTATTGAAAACTGGAATGGAATGAAATAATAACTAGCCATTAAGCACCAGAATAGCGCCCTGTTTTAAACTCGAGGTGTGTACACACAAAACTGTGGTTATAATCAAGAAACCAAATCCAGGTCCACAGCCGAAACAATACATTAATCCGCTGAAACGTGGCTTATTACCTCGACCAGAAACCCGACACCGGCGGCCCCTTTCCCACAGAATTGGAAACGACCACTTAAGGCCGTATTTGGACCCCTCCTATGTAATAAAATACTAACCTACGATAATATAAGCGCCGATCGCATTAGCCAGAGGAGCCATTATTAAAAAGTATCAGATTTCCGAACGCAGCGCGCCGGCGCGCCAATCGCGGCCACCGCCGCCGCCTCCACCAATCAGAGGGCTTTATTTTTTTGTAGATCGAGTTAATGGATTGTTCTTCATTTTGATTTATGTTGTTTCTTTTTTGGCGTTCCGTTTTTGAAGTATTGCTGGCTGGATGTAAATAACGATTACTCGGGGATTCGTTGATTGTTGAGGGAAATGTGCTTGTTTGGATGCTGAAAAGTGTTCTCTCTCTGATCTGACTCCTTTGTAACCGTTGCATCGTTAGTTAGTACCTATTTATATTGGCTACATATACCTTTGCGCTCTCCTGAAGGTGCATTTCCAAGACCAGCGGCCGTCTATTGTTCCCATCGGCCGCAAGTAGCCGGACTCTGCCCAGAAAAAAAGCCGGACATTTTACCCTAAATGCCTGACATCACCACAACATCCACAAAAGCCAAAGACAAAGTTATAAAGCCGGACATACCTTTTTTTAAATGTTAAAACCCATTTTTACCCGTTCCCGTGAAAATTTCGGGAAATCCTCTCCTAGAGTTCCCTGACACTCCTCAAGCAACCTACATGCCAAATTTCAGCTTCCTTCGATCAGAACTGACATGGCTAACGGTAGGTATAGTGATGATGATGATGATTGCTTCGCCTGAGCCGCTAAGAAAAAGCCAAACAAAAGCCGGACAGACATGTCCTGCTAAATACAAGCCCTAGCCGCGAGCGACAGACGCGACCCGCGGATGCGCGCGCATTTTTATGCTAAGCTGTTTAAAATATAGTTATTATACCTAGGTGCCTAGCCTGAGCCTGTATGCTGGGCTTTCAAAAAGTGATACAGGAGAGGACATAGCGCACCTTCCATCTAAAAAGCTGCTAGTCCAACCCAAAAAAGAGCTGGTATAGTTACTTGTCGAGAGACTAGCCTCTACTCTACTATTACAGATCTAATACTATTATCTATTTCTACCTTGTTGTTCTAGTGGACGTTTTTACTGGACTACACCTGTCTGACATTTCTTGCGTCGCAAATGCCTACCTGTTGATATAAATATAGCTCCAATGCGGGCCTCCCATAGGATCATATCTAGACGCAGCGCTATGTACGCGTAATGTATAGCGCTGGATACGATATCAAACGAAAGTATTACAAAGTAAATAATTATGAAAGAAGTTATTCATAAAATCTACTTTTAAATATCAAATCATAAATTACTATCACTATCATATTTTGCTTTCTATAGGTCTGTTAAATGGTTTGTCTTTTTCAAAGCAGCTTACCTAGGCCCGGTTTCTATATCCATATAACACCTCGTTTTGACTACGGATGCTTATTTTTTTACTTTGGCTTAAATAATTGGAATAGGTGCAATAGGTTGCAAAAGGTGTCTACTTTTGTAAAGATCACTAAGACTTTATTAGATAAAGGGTACATCTAGATTGTTTGCTGAGATATGTAAGTAAGGTGGATTTTCTCACTTATTCACTGTCTCTTTCTTTCTGTAGGTTCCCTTGTTACTGAGACGATTGGTATCACGAGATTCACGAGTTTAATTCTTCGTAGCATTTATTATGTATTTCTATCGTTTATAGTAACCCTTAATTAGTGGATACTTTTTATTTAGTAGGTTTTACATTAAACATAGACTCTATAGAAAGTCGTTAAAAATACATTAATGTCCTGTATAGCCCTATCCAGGGTGTTATATCGTAACTCGACGTCTAAGCCGGCGCGCATGCGCGGTGCGCTCGGTCAATACCACGGCACGGGGCCGGGCCGCTTCTAGCGGAATGTATCTGCCAGAAACATTTGGATTTCAAATGTGTTTCGAACGTTCTAGGAAGGAACTTTTTTTGAAAATGGAATGGCTTATTATTGTGTTCAGCCAGTTGAAAACTTCTTGATTAAAAATTAATACACAGAGATCGAGACGATAAGTGCAGACGACAGTCTTTTCTTCATTTATAAATGTTGAAATTATTACCTATTCTACACTTACACTAACTTCTGCTCGCACCTTTGCCTTCGCCTACTTCGTCAGTAAACTAATTGTCATCAGTCAGGAACGGAAAACTTTCATATTGATATTGATTTACGTATTTTCCAAGAACATTTGAGCATAATTTTATAGATACTTCTAGGAACTGGGCGTAGAAGTACCTAGACTCGCCGCAGCTTGCATACTTATTGCTACATCCTCCCTTGTAGGTATTTTTGAAACATACCCACGAGTAAGTATATATAACACAAAAATCCACCTACGTTCGATACCTTACCTACTATCTATTTTTAAAAGCAAATGCCACTAAAACGTACTAGTTAAAAAAAAGTTGTCTATGCCACCCACATCCACACGTTTTTCTCCCGCTAGTACGTGACTGTGGCGCCCTCTGTCGCGCCCTGATAGCCTGTTTATTTGCCCAGTCTAATATCGGGTCGGTGACCGGCACGCATGTATTGAATGATCTATATCCTGTGCGTTGGAATCTCATTTTGAATGTTACGAATGGCGTGGGATGGCGTAGATTGATTAAATGATGATCGATCTTCATTACAGTATTCTTTATTTTCAAGTGTAACCAGATACAAACGATTTTAACATTTATTTTGTAATGCTCCCATATCTGATGTTTTGCCAGTTTATTAGTTCTAAAAATGCCTGTCAACGTAGAGACTCAGCTTTCTCTATGACCAGTACCGTGTATTAATATAGTACCTACTTATTACAATTTCGCCAAGTTCCGACGACGCTGAGCCAACAATGGCTGTTGGCTCATTATTGCCTAAGTCCTTTTAACTCGGATTTAATATTAGCCATCTTTTTACGGAAAACAGGACAATTTGCTCAAGTATTTGCTTATGAAAGATGAAATTAAAGATTTCATTTACTTTGCGCTATTATTAATATTGATTTTGATCTTATTAGGGAGGCACAGTAACTTTACCTACCTGAAAATGAAATCAATATATACTATGTGTGTGTGTGTGTGTTGTGTGTTAATCGAGTTTTCTAAAATAACATCACAGTAGTGTACGAGTTTCTTTCCGTTACGAGTCTTGAGACTAGAGATACGATACGGGCAGCTTTGTTTGTTTAATATTATTTATTTGTTAGGCCATTAGGGACTATTATATTCGTACTTACTGTATGTTGAAATATACATTCTTACTTAGAGTTAAGAATCACGGTAAACGATTGCGTTAAAATGAAGTCGCAAATGTCAGACGGCGGTGAAGACAACACTACCTAATGTGCATTTTAAAAGCGTATCTTTGTCAACTTTGGTTTTCGGACTAACAAAAGGAAAAAATACGGGCCAACTATTATTTGATAATCTAACTGACGGACTGACTACATTTTTTAAGTCATCTAGGCTATTGTGTAATAAGATCAAACAGTGCGCCGCGGGCTGCGCTTTTCATGAGTTCAATTGATCGGAAAAATCAACCGTCGTAATCACTCGGACGGCTTTCTGCGGGAACGAAGGGCTTTTAATCTCTCTAAAAAATATTTTCGTACGATCCGAAGGCAGATTTATACAATCTATGTTTTTATAATTAAACAAATGCAGACGTACCTATAAAATTGTCCCGTAGAAGATGTTTCTTGAAAAATTGTAGAAGAAGGATTTGATATTTATTATAGGTCTACTTGAGACGATTCTATAAAATTTACTTAATGGATCTAAAATGGGTTGAAAGATGCGTGCAGATCTGATCCGTAAAATACCAAATTAGATGGGTAAATAAACTCATGACTTATTTAGTAAGTATTTATGTTTATATACCTATAGCATTGCTCCGACCCGGTATGAACAAAATAAATTAATTCAGTCGATTGGAAATTTTTAGTAGGTACTTAATATATTCTGCATACTACTTTAATCTTTCCTAAAATTTGTATCATCATCTTCATTTCAGCCGAAAGACGTCCACTGCTAGACATAGGCCTCCCCCGATAACAGAAATTACGATAGTAAATACAAAATGTCTTGCGAAACGACTACTTATTTGAAAATTCTCCAAATTATTAGTTCTGAATGAAATTCATTCATTTCCTGGCTCCCTCTCGTCACCCTTGTTCAAGCTAACAATTAAGGTTGATTTAAAAATTCTTATTTAAAAAAAAACTGGACTAAGTTGGTAATTTTTAGGTACAAATTTTCTTTATAAATTCTCCGCCGATGTCTATTTAATGGAGTACGTCCTTATGTTTGTTCGGCCTTTGATTTGATTGAAACGAGGTTTTTATTATGCTGAAGAATAATTATAATACTTTAAAGAACTGAGACCGTATACCAGCCTACCAGTTCTTTTGTCTTAAATAAGTCAAAAAACTTCAATTAGTCCTTAAAAAAAAATCGAGCTTGAATTACTTACTAATTAAGTATTTTTTCACAATCCAATGTTTAGCTCATATTTTTTTTATTTTCAATTTTTTATTTACTTACTTTCTGTGGCCGTGGTGGCCTAGTGGTTCGACCTACCGCCTCTCATGCAGAGGGTCGGGGGTTTAATTCCGGCTCGCACCTCTAGGTTTACTTATGTGTGAAATTCATTGAATTTACCACTGAGCTTTTCGGTGAAGGAAAACATCGTGAGGAAACCTGCACGCATCTGCGACGTAATTCAAAGATGTGTGTGAAGACCCCAATCCGAACTGGGCCCGCGTGGGGACTATAGCCCAAGCCCTCTCGTGATGAGAGGAGGCCTGTGCCCAGCAGTGGGACGCAAATAGGCTGGAATGTGGTAGTAGTAGTAGTAGTAGTATTTATTTACTTCAGCTTCTGTACGCATTTCGCGCGGAATTCGATTAAGTATAGCGTTCTTGCGGGAACTATGCGTTTTCTGAGTAAAAAAGTAGGCTAAATATCTCCCTTAACTAAAGTCGTACTAAATTTCATCCAAATCGGTTTAACTTTTTAGCCATGAAAGCGTAAGTAACAGACAGTCAGTCGCTTTCGCATTTTTCTGTCCGTATATTATTATTTGGTACCTAAACGTGTAAATAATTACTCTTTTATAATAAATACCTAGTCGTAGAACATCCGCGACACTCCATACATACGGAACCTAAACGCCACACTTAAATATTATGGTGTGATGTGGTATCGCGTGTGTGCGTAACTGCGCGTTCCGATTTTCCGACCAGTTTTGCTATATTCCGAACTGCTGCTTGGTGTGGGAAGTTACGTGTCTAGAAGATACCTATTAGATAGACTGTATACTGTGGTCATAGTCAGCCGGATTCGAGTAAATTTATTATGTAAGTTTTAAATTTAAATATTATTAACGGTGCAGCGGCATCCCAACCGTCGCGCCGGCGCGCCCGATAGTTCTGTTTGCGCTTGCGCCGGGCGCCTTATCAGCGATAACGCGCAACGGTTGGGGTCTGTTGTGACGGCTCTTGGCAGAATTAACCCTCGTTCAAGATCCAAGAAGCTAAAAAATTTAGATAATATTAAGTTAACATCAGTCAGTATAATAGTACATTACAGACCTAGGGTGGTGAATTCGTAAATGTCCCAGATCGCAGGTTCCATAAATATGCGATCTGGGGCTTTACGAATTAACGCCCGTGGTTTGTCAAAAGTTTTACGTCTTGCCTCGGCCAAAAAGTGAGATTTTCTCTTCGCGTAGCGGGCAGAAAATCCCACTTTACGGCCAAGGGTGATGTTTAACATATTATACCACTGCTGATGGGTCTCAGTGAATGAAGGTATTTTTCAATTATTATGCATTACCTACAGTCGGAAGCGATTAAGATGACCATAAATACCTGATCACCTTATTTACCTTATTATTTTATTCTCAAAACGCAGATCACATATTTATGATCACCTAGCCCGCTATGAAATATCTGATGCTACTATTTTATTTCCTAAGAAATATTGGCCACTTCGTGACAAAGGCATCGCCTAGTAAAGGACCAAGTGTCAATAATTTTTGGTAAAATAAATCAATATTTATTTTTATTTATTAGGTAGATACTTTAGGTAAACATATAAGACAAGTACTGTATAATGCTATATATGCTATAATATCTGATGCATATATTTTTTAGAAACTGATTCGCGTCCGTTTTTCTGGAAAATTAAAAATAAATGAGTTTCCTTATAACGTCCCTGTTACATAAACCATTATGTGCCTACATTATGTGTTATGTTTAGCGAGTAGGTATCAGAAGGCTGCGCCGGCGCATCGAGAGCGGCGCGTGAGTCGTTCCGCGCCGCTGCACCGCGCCATCTTGCGGACGTGACCGCCAACTACCGACAGCAGCTGAAAACAAATAGAATGAGATTAATCATAAGTAGGTACTAGTATATTACAAATGCGAAAGTACCTATTCACGCTTCGCATATGGCGGTTGTTAAAGTCCCGGGGAAGGACATATGCTACTTTTTATTCCGGAAAAACGCATAGTTTCCTCGAGACTGCGATAGGTAGCCGAATTGTACGCTGGCGAACTAGCTTTTGCTAGTATATTATATACTAGCTTCAATCTTGACTTTTTTTTAGTATTAGAGAATAAGAGAATAGAGAATAAGATAATTTATTTGTTAAGCATAGGTACATTGATAGATGTCAATAATATGTTTACATAAGAGCTCTATGCCTTATCCACAATTGTAGATATACAAATTTGTAGACAAGCTTATGCAATGTATCTAGTTTATCATGTTTCTAAAATCTACTTTAGGTAGGTATACATGCATTATGACTATTATATAATTGATAACTCTAATTAAATTTACAAATTTATCTTTCCGTATCATTTAAATAATCAGAAATAGAATAAGTAATAACATTTTCTTAACAGTAGTTCAGACAATTTTTTCTTAAATAAATTAAGTTCTAAAACAATGATATCTGGAGGTAACTTATTAAAAATACGTGGGGCCATGCACACTTTTTGTGAGAAGGGCAGTCAGCTTGTGGCGGCGCTGCGCCCGCACAGGCCGAGCGGTCGGCGGCGGCGCCGATGCGAATAGATCGGGGTTACATTTTATAAACAGTGCCATTTCATAAATGTACATGGAGGGGAAAGTCAAAAATTTTAATAAACTAAATGCCGGGGCACAGCTTTCTGTTGGTTTCAGACCCAACATAGCACGAGTGCACTTCTTTTGTGATTTAAAAACCATGCTTCTGTTTGATGAATTGCCCCAAAAAATAATACCGTATCTTAAAACTGAGGCCACTAATCCATGATAGGCAGTAATTAATGCTTGACGATTTACAAGTTTCGATAGATTGCATAGCGCATAAGCCGATTTATTGAGCTTTTTACAAATCTCTTCTGTCTGAGCTTTCCATTTTAAATTGCTATCGATTAGGTGATGCCATCATAAGGATCTAGATGTCTTCGTAAGGATTATGACTATTTTCACTTCCTTAGTCACGTCACGTCTGAAGCATTTGATGCTGATTCTGCCGACGCTCCGCGGCCAAATACCACCAAAATGGTCGCGAGTCGCGCTCGGCCGGTTTTTCTCGCCGGCTCAGCTGAACAAATAGCGACAAGTTCGCGCTTCAAGGAAAACAGCGATACAGAAAAATTAAATTTTTCGCTTACTCTCTGATCTGATCCATTGGCGGTCCGCCAATGAAGGAGAATCTAGAGACATGAAAAGAAGAAAAATTCTGGCCACCGGCCACTTATATAAATTCGCATATATAGAGAAATAGTTGTAATTCATGAGCTACAACGCGATGCAATGGGGGCTATCGCGTGTGAATTTGCCACTAGAGGCGCTAGTGTCGCGTGAGGTCCAATAACATTCAGTTTTCACTGGTTTTGGCGGGCTTCGTGATATAAATCATAATTTCTTTAATTTACCTGTTGAATAGTGATCTCCTTCGTGAAATTGCCGCCAATATGGATTATTTGGCTATGAATGTAAACGCTTTGAAAAAAAAATCTTTTTCCCAAACAAAACGGAGCTGCACAACATTGCGGCATAGCTGCTCGATATGATGATAGTTATTTATAATTAATAAACTTAATGAGATTCAAGATTGAAAACTTAGTTTCGGCGCCGATCTTATAGAGTCGCCTTTGACAGCTATACCTCTGGACCTTAGTCTACAGTGGCGCCAACTGGTGAGCAAAGAAACGATAGTCCCCATTATCGCGTGATGACGGAAAGAAAAATAGGAATGAGAAATATTTATAAAACTGAAATCGGTAAGAGCGCCGTTCCCGCGGACTACTATGCGTTTTTCCGGGATAAAAATAGTAGCCTATGTTGACGCGTGATGTACTCGTAATCTATCCCCATACCGAATTTTGAGGCAATCCGACTGTTAAGTAGATAAGGTACCTAGTTTTCGAATTAAGGCACACAAGACAATTTGTCTAAAAATGTTTTCTTGTGTTAGTTTGAATGCAAACGTGGAAAATTTCGTAACTGAGAAGGATGGACGCAGCTCATTAGGTTTGTAGTTACCTACTTATTGCAAAATCTATGTGTTTACCCGTTAAGGACAAAATGAAATCGTGTGACCTTTTTATGTTATGCAACTGAGACGAGCAAATAGACCACCTGATGGTAAAGCGGTCACTGCGGTCCATGGACATAAGTAAGAAATCACAAGATTTCGAACGGGTTGCCAACCTTGAGGCCTAAGATGGAATGCCTGTATGCCAGTAATTTAGCCAACTGCCTTATCCCCTTACCGGAACACAACACAACGTGCGAGCACTGCTATTTGGTAGCTAATAGCTATACCTTAAAATTACTTCAGAGTATTTCATGAAGTTTTGAAATAATCTCATTATTTATAGCCATTTACTTAGGTGGTTTTTGGTTATGCAAGTTAATTAATATCTAGGCATTTAGCAATAAGTATTTTTCTCTGTCTTCTCTTAAACTTTAAATAAACATAGGGCCCAGTGCGGTTCGTGGACTTCACACACAATCTTCAGCTTAAGTAATAGGTATCGCATGTTCATATTTCAAGCGACAACATGAGACAATCAAGTATATGTTGTGTAAGGCATATTATGTTTTTCAGTTGTGTAATACCATATCGAATACCTATTCTTATTAGACACCGATTGCCCTAATCTTGAGTGTGGAGACAAAATGTACACTTAGCGATAATTCTGAAGAGAATACCTTGATAGTAAACTTGTCGATAGTGGGTTCGATGCCCGGCTATTTTATTATCTTATCACTGGCAATGAAAGCCTGCTTTTTAATGCGGCTAAGTAATTTTCCTTGTTGCGTCGTTCGGTTTTATTGATATTGTGTAAGTGCTGTATTTGACAAGATGTAGCTTTAGTTTTTAAGGCGCTATTTTACCTTACATCTCTTAATCAGGTCTAAAAGAAATAATTTTCATGTTATTTATTTATTTAGCATCTTTAATTTCTTATGGAAAGCACGAACGGTACGATTTTTGTAACCTTACGCTACGCTTCGACCGAAAAGCTTCCTCTGCTGAAAATAGGCCTCCAAGGTTTTAGTTTAGTTGCTTGCAATTATTATTTCTCATTATTACGCGCGATGTTGGGGTTGTCCCTGCGCGATAGAGTCAGAAACGAGACAATTCGCCACCGAACAAAAGTCATAGACATAGGGTACCGCATTGGAAAACTAAAATGGGCATGGGCCGGACATATGTGGCGCCAAAAAGAGGACAGATGGAGCAGCCGTGTCCTCGCCTGGAGACCTCGCTCCAAAAGAAGCGTCGGCAGACCACCAGCACGCTGGTCCGATGACATAGTGGCGGCCAGAGGACCTCTCTGGCAAAGAGAAACTTACAACCGGGGCACTTGGAGGAAATATGGAGAGGCGTATGCTCAACGGTGGGCAAAAATGCGCTGAAGAAGAAGAAGAGAGAAGAAGATTATTTCTCAAACATTTAAATATTATCATCATCTTATATATAAAAATGAATCGCCGTGTGTTTGACTAAGGCTCGAGAACTGCTGAACCGATTTGGCTGATTCTTTTTTTGTTTTATTCCCTGGGCTTCTGGGAAGGTTTAGAAAAAAAGTGTAAAGGAAGATCTAAAAAGAAGACGAATAACTTTGTATGGGAATTGCCTTCAATTCATGTGATACGAAGTTCATCTGGCCAACTAGGTAGTATCCAATATTTTCAACAGTAGTAAAGTGGTATTATCCTGAGTTTTATTTTTTAATACTTTTTTTAATATAAATAACCTATGGAGGCCTTTTCATAAAACCCATCAAAACTAGACAGGGCTTGGTGCAGTGGAGTGCACCAATACTTCTTCACGTATTCACCTTCTTCCTCCCCGTATGGTCCAGAAAGTGACATATTTATGCTGTGGATCGTTCTCAGTTGGACCGGTCTCGTGTTATTTTAATTTCAGTTAAGTGCGGGCTCATCTCAGGGGGCAGATCAAAGACGCCGCCCGGATGACCAGGGGACTATTCTTTGAGTCTCGTATGCGACATTTGTCGACTATGTGATAATTAATAACGATATTTTTTAAATAGTGTCGTATACACTACTTAGGTACATAATTTAAAATTTAGGAAAATAATGAACTTATTGCGCGATCGACACATTTTTTTGTGTTTTTCTTTATTTCTGTCTTTCAATCGTCATTTTTCACAGAAAGGAATTAAGAAAATTGCTTTCCCATAGGGTTTTAACGACAGGCTGTCAGTTCTCAAAGCATGAGATATCCAAAATCGTGTATTTAGCTTTCGTTTTTTTTTGTGAATTGATAAGCAGCAGAGAAATCCCTTCACCGCTGGCCAAAAACAAAGACTAGTGGTTGGTTGATTCAAACCGTCCGTTAAAACTAACGTTAACGTTAAATATTTTACTATGGGACAAATTGACGTTTCTGTAAGGAATGACAGCTCAGCGGCCATATTTGACTACCAGTAGTCCGTCAACTATGCCTGAATCAACCCACCCTAAATCTACAACAGAAGTTAAGGAAGAATTCGCCAGTCTCCCTGTGCTTCCAGAATGCCCTCCCGGACGAGACACAGGGAATATTAGATGGCTCAATTCCCCATAATCTCGGCTGCGCGAAGAATTAGCCCGCCGGTCTGCGCGCCGTGAGGTTTGACGGAGAAAGGTCTCGCCTCCATGTAGCGTTTTTAGCCTGGAATTTATGTAGGTACAGATCGTGAATTTTAGGTTGGAAGATAACAAAACTTACATTGTTTATTATCTATAGATTTCTGCCTACCAACCTCGATTCGCTTTCTACCTCTCCACTGTCCAAAGGTTGTCCGAAAGATATAGCTATGACATTTCATAGGGGTTTGGTCTTATCATTATAAGACCGTCTGCTGTATACCATACCTCTGATATTTTGTAACCATTTAAACTTTTGTGCCTTTCTCATGTGTGGTGTTCAATAAAGAATAATGTATAGAATTTTATAAAAAGGAAACTTCGATTTAAACTTGGCTTTTTTCTTTGACTTAGGACTTTGCTCAAGTCACTTTACTTATACTTACAATAAGAAGGAAACCATAACATACGTAAGTAAACTAGTAAGTAAATAACTTATTATTGTAAGGAAACATAAAGAATACCATCGCGCCGGCAGCTTTCTCGCGCAAAGACTGGCTATTGCCATACAGCGAGGGAATGCTGCCTGCGTGATGGGAACCCTTCCGAAAGGCCCTAATTTAGGTTTTTAGGTTATTTTTTAGCTTTAATTTTTCTTATTTCTGTAAATTTAAATGCTATTTGTAGTTTATTTTTAATATATTAACTTGTTCTTTTCTGAATAAACAAATAATCCACTAATCTCTTAAAAAAAAAAAAAAAAAATAAAGAATACTATATTTGCAAAAATCTATAGAATCACAAAGGCGAACTCATCCCTCTAAGGAATAAAAAGCCTGTAAAGATTGGTTAATTGAGTTGAATTGACAAGAACATACAAAAAACTACAAAAAACTGAACTACAAAAAATCTCTGTAAAATTCCCAAGTTCCCTAACAAATTCTCAAGTCCGCTATCGCTGCGCCGGTCAGCATAATCCACCCCCTGATTACGTCCATGCGACATCCTTTGATGCCGCGTATGAAAAAGTTACATACTGCAGAATTTTATTATGAGCCCAGCTTAAGCACTAGCGGAGTAAGAAGATGTGCAGGGGAGATGTTTATGGCATACCTATTGAAATTTAAGTCTTTGGACGGTGCGATTATAATCGCGATACAGATATGTCTATATTTCTTTTCACCATATAGGTAAATGAGATTTACTATTTGCAATTTCAGTGGGCATTTTCAGACAAGGTATTTTCTTATTTATCTCTGTATAAAACTAAGATATCTACATGTGATAATTATAAATATATTTAGGGTAAACATGTACTACAAATTCCTGCAAAGGACCCATTAATTTATAATGTAAAAATCCAGTGTTTGTAAATAAGATTTAAAAAAGCAGATTATACCAACAAAACTTACGTAAGGAACTGTAATTTGCAATGAAAACACTTCCTTGAATCGAGAATGTTCAAAGAACAGTAATTTCTGTCTCACGTACTCTTGGCGATTTTAGATTCTCTATGCCAACAAGCAATTTGAAACCGTCCAGTTTTACGTTAAGGTTAACATTTCTTCAGCTTTGAATCTTCTTAGCGAGATTAGATGAAGTAAACCTAACAGACGATTCTGCATTGATTCCTTCGTCTTGATTATCTTGTTTGTTTCTCGAAGGTTGGTCCCGAAATCCGAAATAACATTTCATTTGACTTGTTTTTTTTTTACAATTAATGCTTATCTTGATTTTTTTTTAATGCAGTTGTAGCCTTCGTTCTTTTGTGTATGAAATTGTTTCTTTGTTGAGGTTATTTCAGTTTTCTTAACATCGAAGTGAACCCTACGTTATTTATTAAAAGCCAACACAGTAAATAATATTTTTTATTTACTTATACGTAAGTTATTGTTAGTTTCAGTTTTATTTTTATTGTACCTATTTATGGTTTTACAAATATAAGAAAAAATAAGTAACATAAAATTAATCCCCTACTTCGCATACATGCAAACAGTCGTTCAAATTCTAGTTTAACGTAAATAGTTAAAAAAAATACCCTCAAACATTTTCTAAGAATTTCCTGGTCCCCAGAAACGGATAAGCGTTGAAAGTTGTATATTTTTTTATGGATAGTGCCATGTCAACTTCGCGCTCGTGTGCTAACGATCTGCTTCAAGGAAACGTGCGTGTGCGCAACTACAACTGCTCAGATATATAACACGTGTCCAGTGTCCATATTATATTATGTAGTAGGAGTATTGGATTCAAGCCGTAGGCCTAACGGTTCATGACCTCATCATCATCATCATCATTTCAGCCGATAGACGTCCACTGGTGGACATAGGCATCCCCCAAGGCGCGCCACTCAGACCGGTCCTGTGCCACACGCATCCACCGCGTTCCCGCGACTTTTGCAAGGTCGTCACTCCATCTTGTTGGAGACCTACCGACAGCCCGTCTACCGGTTCGCGGACGCCACTCCACAACTTTCTGGCCCCATCGGCCATCAGTCCTACGAGCAATGTGCCCCGCCCACTGCCACTTAAGGTTCACAATTCTTCGGTTCATGAACTACCGAGCCGAGCTTTCAAATCCGATTCGCACTCTCAAATGTGCGAAATTCAATTTGAACTTACACTGAGCTGTTAGGTGAAGGAAAACATTATAATCTCAATTTGCCACTGATCTTTTAGGTGGCTTTTAGGAAAACATCGTGGAAAGACCTGCACGCATCTGCGAAATTTAATGATGTGTGTGTGCACTGGGCCCGCGTGGGGACTATATGGGCTATAGTCCCCACGCGGGCCCAGTGCGAATCTCGTGATGAGAGGAGGCCGTGCCCAGCCGTGGGCCGTAAATAGGCTGTTGTGATCGATGGTGGTGTTGGCCAGTTATTATCGTTAGACTAGGACACTTTACTAAGAGAGGCTCTTTCCCAATTGTGTGTAAAGTTAGTACTACACTCAACAGCAATTAATTCGGGTCACTTTGTATGGAAAATGCTGTACAAAGTGACCCGAATCCATTGCTGTTGAGCGTATTATGAATTCTGTGGTTGTGGAGGTGGTAAATACATTACTAGGAACAAAACCAAAGGCGTGTTGCACGGTTGATAAAGAGCTTATCAGACAAAACATAGTTTGACTAATGGCTTTACTACAAATTTTGTCACAAAATGAACCTAACAAAGAATGAGAGCCACCGTATTGCTCACTAGTTGGCGCTACTGTCATATGAGGTTTGGCCGTCGATGTCAAAGTTTGTCATCTCAGACCTCAGTGTTGCCAATTCAATGGCATATTTAATGTGCTAAATTAGCAACACTACAACTACAGCCTATTACCACTGCTGGGCACAGGCTTCCTCTCACCACAAGAGGGTTTGGGCTATAGTCCCCATCGCAGGCCCAGTGCGAATTGGGGACTTCACACACATCTTTGAATTACTTCGCAGATGCGTGCAAGTTTCCTCACGATGTTTTCCTTCACCGTAAAGCACAGTGGTTAATTCAAATTGAATACAAAATTGGCAACTCTGAACTCACGCAGATCACAACCACGCCTGTTCGGCGTAGTCGCCTAACAGCGAATTCATTCGCGATGCCCCCCATTCCACCACAACATAGTGACGATTCAGCAAGACACATGGCCCAATAGTGTCGAAAGGTAACTGGCAGGTCGCACCGCCCATACAAACACGGAGATTACACGTCGCAAACAAACAAGCCGGACCTTCATTCGAAATTCTCAAAACCGTTGTCTCGCTTCCATAAATATTTACCCAGGCCAGTTATTGGCGGGTACAGACGCCGGCGGAAGCGCTAGTGGGATTTTTTGTCGAGATTTTTCAGGAAGGTTTTCATGTAAGGTGTCTGTGAATTCTTTCCTTTAAAGTGTATAATATTTTTGGAATGTATTATGGTGATTAGGACAAGAAGGCTTTGAAAATAGTCATGTAACTCCTCTATAGGTACCTACTGCCAGACATCCTGATACTAAATACAAATTCGAAAGTAACTGTCCATTACATAGCTCACGCACGAATTGGAATATTTCAATTTTCAATATGATTTTTTTTCTATTACCTTTTATGTCGACTCTAGAAAACTTTTCTCGCAAATGTCGCCTTTTTCTCTTGTAATACTTATTTATATCCTATTTGTTTCAAAGGTTTTGCATGAAACTACCCAAAAAAAAATTCTGTAGAAAGTCCAATTCCCGAAATAAAGCAATGAAGTAAGTAGTATCTAATCTAAGCGTTGGCTCAACCAAGTGCCTAGGATGCCAGTTAATGCAGCCCTTCAGGGGCTGGCTATATCTTAAATAGAGATCTCCCTGTTCCCTATAAGATCGCTCAAGCGTCAAGTTGAACTTTAAATCTAGATGCGACGCGTGAACTCTAAGTTCACGCGTCGCATGAGCGATCCTATAGGTAACAGGAAGATTCCTATTTTAAGACTTCGAATATAGTCCCAGCAGGCCTCAGACCGAACTTCGTGAAGGAGAATTGCGTTGCTGCGTCGGCAGAGTCACGATCCTCAGCATTGAGTGAGCGATAGAGAAGGATGGAGTAATCTATCGTAATTATTATTGCTTATATGTATGTAAGACTTCTGTGCCAGACAGTACTCAACAAATCTTTTTCGCCTCGCAATAGACTTCACGTCCAGCGACGCTATATGCAGGTACGTATACCTACGCGGTTTTACATAACCCACAGATTACGTCGTTACCTTTACAATATACTCGTAGTTTACATTGCACTGTGGTTTTTTGGGAATATTTAGAGATTTGTACTCCGCAGAACTTCTTGTTTTAGTTCTGAGAAATTTAATAATCTCTTATTTAAATTAAGAGGAACCTTAAGTAAACTAAATATAGCGATCTTTGTGGAGAATCTGGGATTTTCCGTGGGTTTGTTATGATACGAACTCTTCAATTGATTATTGCACACCATTTAACTTCTAAGGGGAGGTATTAAAAAAATACCTACATTATTTTGGGTACAAAGTTTCACGCTTCCAGACTGAATGATTAGCATCATTGTTTTTGTGAGTCAGAGAGTATTTTAAGTTTTTAAATGCCTTGCTACGTGCTGAAAGTCTTCTTTCAGTCATTAGTGTAATTTACACACATTTACCTAAAGTCGCACAATCTGATTTACGTCTCGAACTGTACGCACTTTTGCACTTCCAACTGGCGAACTTCTTATAAGTTTAGGTAAGCAAGTACTTTTCTGTGCCAGCGTATCCAATTTTCATAGAAATTGTCTCACCCAACGGGCTTCGCTGGCACTAAAAGTAAAAAAAAATAGTAACGATTTATACTTTTATCGATTTTCCCGAAAAAGTCGTAAATTATAAGCTGATTTATTGCCCTCCTTAGGGCTTTCAATTTTTATAGAAGGTGTGATCATAAATACATTAGTAAAGTGCTAACAACCAATCTTCGTTCAACACCAGCCAATAAAATCGGTACTTACTTTAGCTAAAAGTGTCTTATATAAGGACACTTAGCCCCTCTTTATCACCGGCTCACGACTGACGAGGTGCTAATCTAGTGCCATAATGAGCATCCATGCTAATCAGACGGGCAAGAGCAGCCAAGTTGCTCCAGTACAAAGCTCTTTGAAGTACTGGACTTCGTAAAACGTAATTTGGATTTAAATGATATTGGTGGAATAACTAAAATGGCATATAAATATTTTCAGATTTATTAAAAGAAGGTAATTTAATACTAAATGTTACTTTGTTAAAATAAAATTAATTTTGTCTATATTTCGCGGTATATCCATTGGAATTTCGTGGCAAATTGTTAGGTCTCTACAATCTGTAGTTTCGGCTTTGCGTTGTCATCAGTCAGTCAGTCGGTAATATACCTAACAGAAGAGTTTATCTTGACCATTTTTTGACCATTTATTTCAATTTAATGAAATGTAGTTCTTCAATGTAGCCATTATATAATTGAAAATTGATAATGTTATAATGTTTTAAGACCCAGTTCTTATATCCACAAAACGCCTCTTTGGCTACGGATGATTACAATTTGACGTTTCATATGAAACGTCAAATTTTAACCATCAGCAGCCAAAACTAGGCATTTTGAGGATAAAGGAACCGGGCCTAACTGTAACTGTGATTCCAAGAATCAAAATAAATCGAAATTTTAACTTAACAAAAGACGACGACGACGACGACGACGAGGAGGTTATAGTTGTATCATTCCTTAATGATACAACTTAACCTCCTGCAACTGAGGTACCATAGAGTAAAATCAGGATGCGGTGTGTTCGGAAAACACCTGAGACGGCAAGTGCAGTTCCCGCAGCATTGCCCATAGACAATTTCATCAAAGGCCTACGGGGGTAGGGTTGTCACACGCATTAGGTACCATAGATTGTTCAGTCAGCAGCAGAAGTAGATAAGCTGTCCAGGTGTTCAAAATGACCTACACACGCCCTTAACGTCTTAAGAATAAGGTCGTGTGTAGGTCATTTTGAACACCTGGACAGCTTATCTACTTCTGCTGCTGACTGTTCATTGATGTTTAATAAGGAAGCTTACCCTGAATAATTGCTTATGTAATGTCTGTTGTTTTTGGAAGACTCTTTGTTTATATTTTTATGTTGGAGAAGAATGTGTTAATAATTGATCTTTTTGAGTTTGTTTAACTGCAAAAGTTTAACTATAGCTATTTATTAAACGAGGGTGATGTAGGTATTTTTTATTCAAATGCATCATTATGATTCATAAAATAAATCATTTTCATCATTAATATATATCAGCCAAAAAATTGACGACTACTGAACAAAGGCTTTTCCATGTCCTGGAGACTACGTAGGTATAGATGCGTATAATAAATACGATATATTATTAAAATAATATTATAATCACACGTTGGCAACCCTCACGCCCGGTACTTTGTCGACAAGCAACGGCATGATCAAAGGGGTGTTTCCCGTTTGTACCTCGAGAGGTCACTGTGTGCCATGTATCCGTATACACACACCCTGTATATGACAAAGTTAACAACAAAGTATGTTCCTATAGTACAGAGGAACGAAGTTAATGCATAGTTTGCAAGTCGTTTGAAGAAATTAGGTAATTGCGAGTAGGTATACTTATATAGCGAGTAGGAATATTTCATATCATTTCTTATTTGGTTTTGACATATACAGTCAGCAGCAGAAGTAGATAAGCTGTCCAGGTGTTCAAAATGACCTTCACACGACCTTATTCTTAAGACGTTAAGGGCGTGTGTAGGTCATTTTGAACACCTGGACAGCTTATCTACTTCTGCTGCTGACTGTACCTAATGATATTATAAACATATAAGGCTTAGTTAAAGTTTTTAAATATGTATAAAACAATATAACGTAAAATAATAGGGTAAAACAAATATTTTCATTGTATTTTTTTTACGAAAACAGAAGTTTAGTAACTACGGTCGAAGGCGTAATTTATTTTCAAGGCTAAATTCGCATATTCAGATTGCGGCGGCGAAAGGTAAATTTATCGAAAACGCACAAATGATCGGTTTACCCTCAGGAAAGAGACAAAAGCAATAAGTGTAGTGTCCCGGGCGCTTATTAAAGTGCACACAAAGCGAGCCACTACACCGGATCACGTTTTATTTTTAATATTAAACCCCCTGGCGACGGTTCGATACCCACAGAGTACCGGCTCTACATAGAGTTGAACTGCATCTTTATACGATTTTTTTTCTCAACTTTAGTCAGTGTTACTCGGAATTATGAGTTTGTTTTCAAATTCTTTTGAAATAAGTAATGTGTTTACCTAAATGTATTGGTACAGTAATTAGAAAACATTTTTAAAATATGATAAATACTGTGGACACCTGTTAACAAATGTAGCAATAAACTAAGCAATAAAGTTCAATTTCATAACGCTGATTTCAATACAGAACATGAAATAACATATTACAAAAGTAGTAAACATTCAGTTGCAACATTAGCGTAGACAGTGCTACGACATTTCGTAGGCAAGCCGTAGCAGTTACGCGTAGTACACTTTAGCATGACGATTACTAAATAAACCCGTTTTTAAGTCCTAAAAGAAATTACTACATTGTATTTCTAAACTAGTATGATTCATATAATCCACATTTTAATTAATGTTAGTAAAAAAAAGCACACAGCTTGAAGTTGAAGTTAAATGATGTCTTACAAGTGAATGTGATTTTTTTTTCTCCTAAGTAAGATCAATTTGATAAAGAATATTTTTTTATACATTGTAGTATCCTGTATGAAAATGAATAGTAAGCATATAGCTCATCTCTGCGCAATGCTACTCTGCGCAATGTGTTTTCCGCGCAGCTTGGTGGAGTGCACTACAGGCTATTATTGAGATCCAGGCTCCTAGATCCGTCTGTTCCGCTTCTAAACAGAGGCATGGGCTGTCTTAGAATCTATATCAAATAAACAGAAAAAAAGTTAATTGTAGTTGTTTGTGTCAGGTGTGATCGTGGCCAAATGTGACTGTGTTTTCAATTTAAAAAAAAACGGTTTTTTTACGGACAACAGACGGGAAAGCTAACAATGCAGCTGTTTCGAACTCTAAAAGACTTGTCCAGCTCTAACCTTCCAATGAAAGCTACGAATCATGCCATGAAGACACTGGCAGTGTCAACAGTTAGACGGCTAACACATTTGAAGATCGCGTGCGCTGTGGAGCGGCGCATGTAACAGGACACTGTTGATAGCTCTTTGATAGTCTCCAGTATGAATAGAGAATCCATATTACCTAACATAAATGGGAAAGTTACTCTGTCTGTCTGTTACCTGCTCACGCTTAATCCGCTGGACCGCTTAAGTTGAGGTATGGAGATAGTTTGAAACCCTAGAAAGGGCTACTTTTTATTCCAGAAAATGCGTACTTCCTGCGGGAATGCTGTAAACGAATTCCACACAGTTGAAGTCGTGGGCGGGCTATAAGTAATACATCATAATAGAGTATTGCTCGTTGGTAGGTAGATATCATCATCCTTTTGACTGCTTGCGGTTCTTGAAACGAAATAAACATTTCCGGAGCAATATTCTCAAAAATCGAGTCACTTTGTTTGGAAAATCCTATACAAAGTGACTCTATTTTGATTGCGGTTAAGTTACAATTTCGTCGCTTTGAGCAACTGCTACATGTTAGTCTCATATTTATTTCCATGGCGACCCAAATATTAACCGCTATGTCTTACCCCTTGGACGGGAACCGTAAGCGGTATGTAATGGCTTTCGGGTAAGGGTAATTATAAAGGTTGTGTAATGTTTAACAGGCTTATCGTGCCACAATATACCTATGAGCTAATATTAAATACTAACCAGTCTTTAGTTTCATTAACTTTCGAAGGAATGGTTTTTGTGTCTAGCTGTGGACACTATAGGTTAATTCCGCACTTCCTGTCCTATAATAAATCGACAAAAACAGTTTATTATGTCCAGCAGTGGACGTCTTTCGACTGGAATGGTGATGCCTGCTTTAAACAACTAATTTGTTACCTATTTCTACTACAAAATTAACTTAATACATATTAAAAAGGCAACATGTCGATTTATTATTATCTCAAATAGGGAACAAGTGTTTTGACAGCAATGAAATTCGCCATGTTTTTGCACCAGGCGCTCCTCGAGTCTGTCAATTATTCTCCCTCAAGACAACACGCACTACCAACTGTTACACAATCACTATGCTAATTCGTACCTACAGAAACGAAACAAAGTTTCTTATTAACAAATTTAAATTAAAAAAAATCGTATGAGCACAAGTTGATTAAATAAGCTACATGACTTAAAATCCAATTAGTTGGTACATATTATAAATATATTGATTTATTAGCATATCAAACAGAGAACAAGTGGTTTGACAGCAATGAAATTCGCCATGTTTTTGCACCAGGCGCTCCTTGAGCCTGTCAATTACTCACCCTAAAGACAAACGCACCGCCAACTGTTACCTGACTACAGCAGTTCGAGCGCGTTGGGTTCGGGAAAAATAAGGGCAAATGTTCATTCAAAAATCAATGACAGCGAATAATAACAAGAATAATACCTTTATTATATATATTTAACACCATATTATTATAAAAAAATATAGAAATAAACAAAACGAAAACACAGTTAACAAGTAAACAAGTAGGAGACTTATCACTCTTCCAGACTAACAGTCTTACAGTCAGGATTTTTTGTTGCGTCAGACCAAAACGTGCAAAAAACTAAAGGTATCTCTCCATAGTGAAATACCTATAGTACTTGTCTAAAAGAAGTATGGTTAAAAAACAATGTAAAAATAAATGAAATACTAAAATTTTCAACACCTATTTGCGTTTAAACTTTGTTTTTATCCAGTGTCACCTCTGTTTTTTGCCTCTTCCAATTAAAATAAATCTAAGGACACCTCAAAAACGAAAGTCCATCAAGCCATTTAGGCAACAGAGCAATCCCAATTTAATTTTATACATACTCGAAAAACATAATTCTCCCCGTTTTTTAGGGAAGCCCCTACGTCAAGCGCTAAAACCGCGGTAATCGGGTAACAGTACGCAAACCGGACAGATGGTGTAGTGTTTGCGCCGCGTGTTTGCCCGCAACTTTGAATTCTGAACTATACCATGCCACGCCAACCCACCTGGCCGTGTTTAGGGAATTTCAATATGGCGCCAAAGTTTAAGGTACACCTAAGATATACCTACTTAGTTCAAGAAAAAAAAAATTATGTCAGAATTACTGAACGCTAAGCAATCTTGAAGACCTGCACTTGATTTTTTTCTTACCTATAGCACATGTGTTACAATCCGTTCATTAAACCCTTTATTTTGATACCCCACTCGATAGGCCAAAGTGGTCAAAGTAAAAAGATAATGACAGCGCTAGTCAAATGAGTTACACGTAAAGTCAAGCGACAAGTGTCTCTACAAATGATGTATATTTAGACTTTATTGTTTCCAATTTTACTCACCCTAGAGCGTTTTACTTATAATAATAATAATATCAGTTTCCGTTACTTTTGCATCAAAACTTGCATAGTTGTCCAAGTGGAGATATAGTAGGTATGATGCCAGCAGACAAATCCATCATAAGATTATCTCCGCTTTGACACCTTATGACGCAAATTGCTTTAATTACTCCTTACGTAATTATAATTAACATGAAAACAAAATAGATCGTATCTTAGTGATTTTTAGATCTAGTACTAAAAAAAAACATCTAGAGAACCTATTAGAAAAAGGTTTTAGTTTTTTGACACAAGTGAATAAAAGTTTTTTGAACGTCATCCTGTTCGTTTTTTGCTCAATTCTATATTTTTCGAAAATGTACTAAAAAATTGCCTTTTGGTGCACGTGCGAAATTATCATTTTCACTCAGCCCTATTGTTAACGCTCGCTTTCGCTCGCACCTACATTACTAGAGACTAGTGATAAAATGACGAACTTTTCGCACTCGCATCAAAATGCACTATTTCAAGCAACTAAGAACACTCGCGATTATATCAGCTATCTAACAAAAAAACTAAATCAAATACAGATCATCCGTTTCGTAAATAATAATGGAACTATATTATGCATTTTTATTTATTCGACGTACCTAGCAATAAACAGAAGGTCGCCCTTTGTTCTTCACTAAAACCTCCAAATTGCTACTTAAGTAAACACCTCGCGAGTTAGCATGCCTCAAGTGGTCCCAGCGGGGTCGCGTGCAGCGCACCCCGGGGCCCCGAACCCCAGGCCCCACGGGGCCCAAACCCTGTTTATTGCGACCCCAAGCCCCGAAGACAAAGGCGCCCGAATTGAATATATTATTAATTTATATGTTACCAAAAAAAGGTTCGTAAATTTTTAAACGCTCTGATTAAGTACCTACCTAAGTTGGTTCAGACGTTCGAAATGAACTTTTGTCAATCAATGTTTGTTCGATTAAAAATGGATTAAAAGGTTTTTGTTTTTGTATAGCTAGTAGGATGAACATTGTCAGGCCTAGAAAAATAAATGAGTAATTTAAACACGACATAGAATTATTCTATTGTAAAATTCAACTTAAAATAATAGAAGTATTGGTTTTTGAAAACTAGTTACCTACTTTGCTTGGCAACACTATCTTAAATCATTATATTTATTGGATTGGAAAATATTTTTAACAAAAGATCACTCAGAATAATCGTAATCATAATCATTTAATCCTTTGCAACCATGGTATTACAATACTCTTAAAAATATTTTACCAGTAAGAAAATAAGATAGAACATAATTCACCACTCAATGAATTCTTTTAGCTCTAAAAGATATTTTTTTAAGTTTAGAAACAAATGTAACGAATTGCTTTTCACTGCTTGTGCGTGGCGGAATTTTATTGAAAATTCGAACGGACGTCGCTTGAGGGCCTTTATTCAACATAAGAAGCCTATAAGCTAGACCAATAATTAATTATAATTTAATGATTAAACCAAGACTCAATGGCCTCGTCTTAACACATCAATTCAGCACTGAGAGCGGTTAGAATTGTCTCTGGTATAATTTAAGTACCTATTTGAATTATTATGCATACCTAAAATGCCGGCTGGGAAGCTATATAATAGCTGTTCGGGAAGTCTGTATAGTAAGTACTTTCTAGTTCTGCAATTGGAGCCTCTAAGAACCAAACGCTTAACACAAGCTCTAGCGGTCCCAAAACCAGATCTTGTTTGACGAACTCAAGTCGCATACAAACTCGGCGCATGCGTCGCAACCATATGCCACCTCGCGAATAAACTACAAGTTTCGTTCACATTTACAGATATAATGAGTGATCTGTAAATATCCAGAATGAAATGTTTGTGGCAGTGAAATGTGTTACACTATGAAGCTAAAGATATTCTATAGAAGACTAGCTGACACCGCGGACTTCGTACCGCCTTGGAATTTTTTTTGGGTAAGAAAAATAGCTTACGTCCTATTCTCAGACCTACTGAACATACACTCCAAGTTTCATAAGAATCGGTAGACCCGTTTCGGAGGAGTTTGGTTACAAACACTGTGACACGAGAATTTTATATATTAGATTAGGTGGAAAAAAGTAATGCATACACATTAGTATGCACATGTACTGAATAATGAAAGTCGTAAATAAATACTTACCTAAGCAAAATCGTACTCTGGCCAACACATTTTGGTAAGTAGTAGGTCTTTACGGCCGAATTGGTCCAGTTGGTAGTGACCCTGCCTTCTGTTCCGATGGTCGCGGGTTCGAGTCCCGCTCGGGGCAAACTTTGTGTGATGAACACGAATGTTTGTACTTGAGTCATGGATGTTGGTATTTATATATGTATGTATTTCTCTATATAAGTATTTATATCGTTGTCTAGCATCCATAGTACAAGCTTTGCTTAGTTTGGGGCTAGGTCAATATGTGTGAAATGTCCCAAGTCCCAAGATATTTTATTTATTTACATAAATTCCTACCTATAGATTTTTTGTAGAAAAAGGCAATGACGTTACTGAACTGTAAAGATATGATCGAAATTGTATCTTAAATATACCTCTTTTTACGTACAGAAACTCGCACAAGATTCTAATAAACCACAATTATGATCCAACGAGCCCATTGTAGGCTTTTTGGGCCGTCGGTATTTAGGACGGCCGCACACCTGCGCACACATTGCGACAAATAATTATAAGCGCAGACGGGACATGAGAACAAGTTGTCATTATAACGCGGATACGTGCGTATTAAATGTATTTAATGAGTAAACGGTTGATCTCAAATAGAAGTAAGTATCCCATGATATCATAAAGATAAATAACTTTCCAAGTTGTGAAATTTTTTGTTCAATATCAGTTTAAGTTACGTATGTTTTAAGTATAGTTACTACTACTACAGCCTATTTGCGTCCCACTGCTGGGCAGGCCTCCCCTCATCATGAGAGGGTTTGGGCTATAGTCCCCACGCGGGCCCAGTGCGGATTGGGGACTTCACACACATCTTTGAATTACTTCGCAGATGCGTGCAGGTTTCCTCACGATGTGTTGCTTCACCGAAAAGCTTGTGGTAAATTCAAATTGAATCGCACATAAGTAAACTCAGAGGTGTGAGCCGGAATCGAACCCGCGACCCTCGGTATGAGAGGCGGTAGCTCGAACCACTAGGATAGTAGGTAACAGCGGAGCATTACAGGCCATAACCAGATGAGCGTAACCGCCAATAGAGTTCGTCGTCTTTTCCCGATTTTTTTTTAACGTTCTGCAATTCATTTTAAGATAACATTGCCATTAGTTGATTATTATGTGTCAAAATAGCGGATAAGCATTGCCTGAAAGAAAAAGGTCAGTGTTTTATTATAAAGATCAAATAGTACAAAAGCTCTTCACAATTAGGTACAGTGCAATAGCGTACATCACCCTCCAGGCCCATCTACCCGCTGAACCAGCAACTTAACTACCTTTGTATTGAATCAAACCTTTCTAGCGTCTACCTCCACCCCATCAAACCACATATAGCAATGAATTTTGACTGATACATCAACATTCATAATCATTCAATTATTGTGAACCAGCGCAGCGTGCGCCGCGGAATTTCACGCGCAACTAAATCAATTATGCGTGTATCACAACATCGCCTCCCGCGCACAATGGTTGTCAGCGCTAAACGGCCGCGGCTTAGGGCGAAACAGGGGTTTATAAGGGCATTCATGTCCAAATGTCAGTGAATTTTAGTTACTTAAGTTGGATTTGGTCTGAAATTTTGAAGTTAAAAAATCTGGTTGTATTCTTGAATCAAATTTTCATTGACACTACAGTTCAGGTACAGTGATAAAACTATAATACCTACATAAATAATTAGGTAAAAGCATGTCCCTAAACTCCCAACCAATTAGGTGATAAATACGAGTATACCTACTTAAGCCGTGGTGGCCTAGTGGTTCAACCTACCTCTCATGCAGAGGGTCGGGGGTCCGATTCCGGCTCGCACCTCTAAGTTTACTTATGTGCGAAATGCAATTTGAATTAACCACTGTGCTTTTCGGTGAAGGAAAACATCGTGAGGAAACCTGCACGCAACTGCGAAGTAATTCAAAGATGTGTGTGAATTAAGTCTCCAATCCGCACTGGGCCCGCGTGGGGACTATAGCCCAACCCTCTCGTGACGAGAGGAAGCCTGTGCCCAGCAGTGGGACTCAAATAGGCTGTAGTAGTAGTATACCTACATACTTTAAAAAAATATACCCCAAATATGAATTTTATGTAGAAAGAGGACAAACAGATTAACCAGCTTTATATTAAACATTTAGGTACATAACTTAATGAAAAATCTCAACGCAGTATATTTCCCTCCAACTTCACCATTTATACGTGGAAATAAAATATATTTAATAGTTAATATTGCGAGCACGGTACCCTTGCCCGGGGCCGTAATACCAAATTGACAGACAGCCGGGTAATATAATAAACCCGGGTAACGCCGGCCATATGTCCACGCCCTAGCGTTTACCGATCGTAAGCACTGATTGTTATGATTTCATTATTATTACTTTTAATTACATATACTTCGTAATGGCCATTTGTCACAATTTTGACATTGTTACTGGCCAGTTATGAATAATGCTCCACTTAAGCGTATAAATAGTCCTAACTAAGACATCATCATTTCAGCCGAAAGACATCCACTACTGGACATAGGCCTCCCCAAGGCTCGCCACTTAGACCGATCCTGTGTTACTCGTTTCCACGAACTTTTGATCATAGCCCTCTCCATTGTTTTCTGTGTGATTGAGCTTTCTCATGAGGTCCATCGTAAGCGCCCGTGTCTCGGGACCATAAAGTCATCACTGGGAACACAGGTCAAAATAATTTAGACTTTAAACACTGCGGTAATTTGGACGAAAAGACACTACGAAGATTCCCGAACGCTGCCCAGCGGAAACGGATTCGACGAGTGACCTCTTTCTCGACAGCCAGGACATATGGAGAGAAAATTCCAAGTGGGGCAGGAGGTTACTGGACTGGGAGTAGGCATGTTGGCCGACGACTAGCGAGATGAAGCGATGATCTCGTGAAGGTGCTGGGATGGGATCGGATAAGGATAACCCAAGATGGCAGGGACTGGATTACCTACACTGGAGCAATCTTAAACTTAATATTGAGTGGACAAAGGTTGAAGATAAGATAAGAAGAGATCTTACTTTAGTTAGAGCTATTCCCGCTGCAATAGTTTATGATATTAAAATGTATAATCGGTCCAGCAGCCATTTAAGCGAGAATAAAGGAAGAAAGAAAAAAAAAACATACTTAATATCATCATGTATTTTTCTTGCGTGCACTTTTTTGATATTTTAATGGTTAAGTATTATCCTATTCGGGGCGGAGATAAATCCACAATATCAAAGATCCTCGAAATCGGTACAGCCGTTCTCGACTTATAAGTGGTTTAACTAACACAACTTTGTTTTATACCTGAATACAATACAAAATTTTTTTTTTCACCAACTCGAAAAAAATTAAAATCCTTAAAACGTGCTTAGAATCGATTGCTGATTCTGTGGGTAAAATATCGTCACAACGTTTTGCTTGACCCTATATATAGATTAAGTATGGATTTTATTACACTTTCCTCATCCTCCACTGACGCAAATCCCCAACATTTCTTTGTAGTATCACGTGCCTTGCAATTAAAAGGGGACACTAGGTGTTTAGACGCGCAATAAAAACAATACCAAACAAATAGCGATCACTCCCTCGCCATTAGAGGCCTTTGTGTCGACGCAACGGAATCACCAGATCGAGAAACAGAAATCAGTGCGTTTGACCCTTGAAAATCTCGGGACCCTCCCGCCTGTACCACGAAACTTACACAACCGACAGCCTATCGCTGGAGTCATAAAGAAATTGAACCCCCTTACAACAGATGGTGTTTTTAGAGGTTTCGTGGTACGGGGTGAGGGATTATCTCTAGTTAGCAGGCGGCACGCGGGGGCGAGCGTGAGCGCGAATATGTGTTGGTAGGTGAAAATGAAAGATTTCTATGGGGGTTTTATTTGGCGGTTTACGTAATAGTTTGTGCGCAGAATTTACGAAGATCGGATTGGTTACGGCAGCTAAATTAAAAAGAAACAAATCGTTTATTTGGATTTTTTGTAGGTAATGCATTATTACAAGGAAACTTGACGATGTACGAGTACATTATACGTGTTGGAAAAATCAGGTAAGTAATAAAAGCTTTAAAAAATCATCAAGTATATTTAACGAACCAATTTGACCTAACCTAATTAAATAGAAAACTCCCAGTCCCAGTCCGGAAGTTACATAAGTATAAAAGTAATAGAATCTTTAATTCATGAATTAATAAAAAAACAACCCCCTATTATGAAAACAACAAAATCGAATCCCACATTTGATTTCCCATCTGCACTATTTTCACACCCACTACTTTGGCCTAATATAATGTAAGCGTTCGCTGTGCACTTGTGCATTGCACAATAAGACTAATCGCAGAACAAAGGACGGTTTAGTCGCAAATAGAAATCGTGTTGTCGTCGGTTTCACCCTGCGTTAGGGCGGACGCACACGACGTAATAATGAGTGACGGATATTGTGGTCGTCAGCAATCGATGCCCGAAATGGTTGTTTAAGGTATATTTACCTACTGTGTTAAAATAAAGGAGACTAATTGCTGAAATGGTGTTACTCTTATTTGGTCTAAAAACTATAATTGATTGTTGTAGGTTTATCCCAATTTTTAATAAAAGACAGTTACTTATATATGTTCAATTAATAAATTTGTTAATGAAATATATAAATGAACTGTGTATAAATAAACATATATTTCTATATCCTACATTTTACTTATAATACGCCAGCTTTGACTTAATAGAGAACTATGTAGGGCCCACTAATTTTTACCGAAGTGCTCAACTTTAAGTCAAGTTTGCGTTTTTTTATTTCAATAAATAACTTCTCAATGATTTTTATACTTAAGAAGTATTATATATGTCTAAGACATCGATAGATTCTGCGCCAAATGTATTTTTTTCATTTGGACACTTACTGCCAGTGTGCACTCCCGACTACGCAATCTTAGCATCGGTAGATTCTTTCTGTTTTTTCCACTTTTTTACCCGATTGCGCCAGAAGGAGAGTTAAGTATGTTTTTTGAGTGTATGTATGTATATTCCTTTGGCCTAAATGGCTGAATGGGTTTCAGCTTGCGAGGTGTCAATAGATTTGTCTTAATCGTGAGAGTGATTGGGTATATCAAAATTGCAAAAAGCAAAACGGCTGACTTCTGGAGGCATTTTAAACGTTTCGAAATTTTTTTTTCAAAGCCTATCGAGTGGGTTATGGTTATCAAAATGATGAGTTGAATGAATGGATCACAATTGTGAAATTAAAAATTTGTTTGCAGTCGGGTTTTATATTTTTGCAAAAATCGAGCTTTTTTTTGTAAAGTTGCTGCGAGTGTGCAGTCCTCCCGACCGGTCTAGCCGTCGCGGGATTATCGCTGGGCTGTATAAATTATCGCTGTTTTATTGGGGTGGGTTTGTTTAGCGTTTTTTAGTTGCGAGGGTTCGTTTCATTGATATGTCACGGTTTTGTGGAATATTTTCAATTACGTACAGAATTTGAGATTTGACCAAGAAGTTGTCCATTCTAATAAATTGTGACGTTCTAACCTGGTATTTTGTTATGTTTACAGGACAGTGGCTACGGGATTCGGTGGTATGACATCTAACGACCCCACAGGATATTTCCTAAATCAATCAATCCATTTTCTTGGAATATCATTTACAAATCATTATTATTAATAGGTATGTGTTACAAATTAAATAAATAAATTTTATTATGTAATGTTACACTTCGCAGATGTGTGCAGGTTTCCTCACGATGTTTTCCTTCACCGAAAAGCTCAGTGGTAAATTCAAATTGAATTTCGCACATAAGTAAACTTAGAGGTGCGAGCCGGAATCGAACCCCCGACCGAGAGGCGGTAGGTCGAACCACTAGGCCACCACGGAAATACATACATATATAAATACTAAACATCTGACTCGGGTACATTCGTGCTCATCACACAAAGTTTGCCCCTAGCGGGATTCGAAACCGCGAGTCCCGCGACCGTCGGAACAGAGGGCAGCGTCACTACCATCTGAGCCAAACCTGTCGTCCATAAATATCTAAGTACTCATATTATACATCTACCTATATATTATATTCGTATGAGCACTAGGAGAGCTAGAGAATCATCTAAGGAACGCCGGCGCGTGTTGCATGTGATTACGCCTCTCTCTACTAAACTGAAATTTGCGAACCGTGAAAAACAAATAAGGTTCCCTAGACCGAGGGTTTGATGGACTACGATTGAAAAATAATATAGTGTAACCAACTACTGGATCGTTTCCTGGCTGTAGATGTGATGTTACAGTTACTCTTTGAACTATGTCAAGATTTTTTTATATTTTATTATTATTATTAGGAGCCTCTTTAGTCCCACTGCTGAGCAAAGGCCTCCCCCATCCTTTCCACTGATCCCGATTTTCAGCAGCGTTTTTAGGGTTCCGAAGTCCACAAGGAACCCTTATAATTTCGCCATGTCCGTCCGTCCGTCCGTCCGTCCGTCTGTCCGCACTATTGCTCGGAGATGCTTAGTCCTAGAAAGCTGTAATTGGTCATGAATATACATATCAGTTACGCTGACAAAGTGGTACAATAAAATTTTGAAATATATTTTTTTATAGGGTACCTCCCCTACTCGTAAAGTGGGGATGTAATTTTTTTTTCTTGCGTACCCTATAGTGCGGCTTATCGTTGAATAGGTCTTAAAAAATATTGTGGGTTTGTTAAAACTATTTTTTGATTAAGCGATGCGTTTGTGAAATATTAAGCTTTAAAGGGCTATTTTTTGTTAGAGTCACGTGTCCCCCCCGCCCCTGCCAGCTAAATGGTGGTATTTGGATGGCTGAAAAAAATCACGGTTGTGGCATATATAACGTAGTTGAAAGGAAAACTATCACAGCTAAGTAGGCTGTACAAACTTACGAGTCATAGTCGACCAACTTATGATGATGATTTTTCTCGAGCGGCAGGGGCGTCGGGCGGGCACGTCATACCTACCACAGGCTAGCTAGATGCTAATAAGTCTTAGAAAGGTACTGTGGGCATCCTCAACTTCGGAACCCTATATTTTGCGCGTGGCCCGACACGCACTTGGCCGGTTTTTTATAAGTATATAGTACCTATTATTTTGCAATGCACCAATAACAAAAAATAACATTTATTGTTTAAGTAACAGGACATATTATGTTCGTCCTTCAAAAAGCTTCAAATTTTCTTTAAATTGTAATCGTAGAATGGTTTTTTTTTCTAAACTAATAAATAGAACAAACAAACTTTCTATTGAATAAACACCAAGCTAAATTTTAAGCCCGATACTTTTGGATGGATTTCAATTATTAAGAAACGGCCGATATTATGAGATATTATAATCACCGCGTATTTGTAGCAAATATTATAACAATGATTGACCCCACAGACGTGCTGACACGCCAATAAATTCATAGGCGATAAATCTGCCGAAATCCCTCGCGACGAATCTGTCCAAATCAACCTATCCACATATAAGCTTAATAAAGATTAACATCATAGGGTGAACTTGCCCTTCTCTTGCCACGCATACAAAAGATCCTAACTTACTGTACTGCACTACAAGACAATATTAATATGGCGCGCGGATCAATCAAAAATAGAATCTCTGTCAGTGTTATAAGTGCCTCTACGCCGGCCATATAAGTTGTGCTTGCTATGACCCTACGCGTTTTCAACGTTTTGGATATCACGATTTAATATCAATGGAGTTTCCCGCAGAACTAAAAGGCAGTAACTCTTTGTTAACTTGTAAGGGTGGGATGACGTTTTGGATTTATAGTTCTGTAGTGTAAATTTAACAGTTTAAACGTTGTAGGCGGAATGGGGACAACATGTGTTGCATTTGTTCGAAGCTTATTTAAGTTTATGTGAGTTTTAAATCTTGTCGCTAATAGTTGCAAATTGACGGCCGTTTGTGTTGTGGAGGATTTATAGAATGTTCCACACGTGATATAGGTTAATTGTTTGATTGATCTATAGTTTGTGAGTTCTGTAAGAGTTCTATAATGGTTTGATGTAAGTTATTCAACACTCAAATGACTGTCATTTTAACAGTAGGTTATAATTTTTTTAAGCGTAACTTATATAACACTTATATTATCAGAGGCCAATCGCAGATCCAGCTTTCGACTCGGGGGGGGGGGGGGGGTCACGTCACACAACCCCCCCCCCCCTTTTTCGCGTCAGGGATTAAAAATACATAATAGCAGTAGAGTCATGACTTCCATGACCCCCCGCTGGATCCGCCCTTGTCAGAAGCGAGATAAATGAAAGTTACTTAGAATTTACGAGAATAAGCAACAGCTTCTTCAGTTGCTTACTCTCGTAAATTCGGAATGGGAAAGACGTCTTGTAAAAAAAATACGTGTTCAGATTAAAATTATGTACCTGCCTTACCTACTTTGTTTATATAATATAGCGGTATACTAATCAAGTAATGGCTGTATGATTATAATTACAACAGGTCTCTACCGCCGCCAATTAATTAAGGCCGCAGCGCAACACAGGATGCTTCTACGCAGCTACATGTATAGGTACTTACCTAAATAGTAGATTATGTATGAACCTAAATACAGGCGGTTCTGTTGAAGACAATAATATGACCAAAAAAAATTGCCTCATGACAAAAAATACATAGTGCTGATTTTTCAATCGTAAGATAAAATTTATTCTTCGGTCCATAAAAAATCTATTTTGTATAAAGGTCGGTCGTCAACAGCAGCTTTTGCTTACAACTGGGCGAAGACCTTTCTCTCATTCTTTCAGCTATCACCACCACAACAACCTATTTACGGGCCACTTCAAACATATCCTTAAATTACTTCACAGATGCGTGCAGGTTTCCTCACGATCTTTCACGCATCCGGCACAATAAAATATCAGGACAGTTATTTTTAAAGGTTTCTAGGTTCGCCTTTCCCGTCGAGGTCTGTCGCGTCCCCGAAATCTGAGATGGGCAAGGGTAATGGGATTATACCTACTTACTCAATGGGGAAGGCGTATGCGCAGCAGCAAAGGACGTCTTGCGGCTGATAAGTAGGTACATGATAATGATAAAGATTCATTGTTCAAACATCTAAAGGTCAGAGAAAGGCAAGCAATTCAGAAAAACATTTTGACACCAACTTCCAACACCAAATATTTTCGTTGTTCTGAACATCCTATGCCTTGCCAACGTAACGTAATACGAGTAGGTACGTAATTAAACGCCGAGTATACACAAACACATCCAGTAACCTAGTTTCCGGGATAATTTACAGTACATAGTTTAAATTTTATAATTGCATTCATAAACAATTTGACTACATACATAACTATTTGGCTTTACCTATTGTCATTTTGGTACATAGTATATGATAGTACGTGGGCAACAAAATAATGGATGCAACTGGCGGTTGTTTGAAAAACAATTGATTTTAGTATTATTTAGAGTATTATTTGGGTTCAATTTTTTTTTATGATAATGATGATTATCTAGAGTAGTCCAGGCATTATGATACGTTCTTGCGTTTACAATGTAGTCCGTATGTATTCAATTCTTGTAAAACCATATGCACTTACTACTCTATCTTAAGTGTAATATGTTAAAGTTCAAGTCCGTACAGACTTCAAAAGAATGTAAAACGAGTCTCGAAAGCGTGCCTCCGCTCCAACCTCGCCCCCAAAGACGCGGGCGTCGCCCCCCCCCCCTCTTAATTATTTTATGTATCACCCTCTCACTAAAAACGGGTTAATTTCAGTAATAAAACAAACGAAACTCCCGCTATCTCCGCCTCTGTTACGTAATTGCGAATCTGAACAAATACGCGAGTGTTAATTAATTTTTTTTACATCCTTTTATTGTTTAAAATTACGGTTAGTTAGTATTAAGGTATCTGTGGCTCCGCAGTAATACTGAATATTTTTTAGTCTTTATTTACAGTAATTGTTTCATTATTTAAAAACATCCTCTACAAAAGCAGAAACATGCCACCGCATTTCGTTTGTTAGATTTTTGATAAATGCGAACATAACAACCTATGAATTTTTTTTATTTATTAAAACTGTCATTTTGGCGTTTGTTGGAGCGGACCTACCTACCTACAAAGCCTAGCGCGCAATCAACTCAACTGAAGTAGGTACAAAACCTCTGAAGATACCAAAGTATCTACCTACGTATTGTATGTCTATATACATTATGTACATCAGTTTCCGTTAAATGTCGAACACAAAAATGCACGCCTGAAACTTCTACAAAAAAAAAACCATAAGTGCACACCGAAATACGGATATAGAAATCGGGTAGGTAGATAATGTATTATGGTGGTCGCTATTAAAGTCTGAAGATACCCAAATGCTTATTTATCCCAGCTAGATATGTATTTAAGGTTATGTATATCAGTCCCTTATCTGGAGCCCCGAGGCGCTGCCGCGGCCCGATAGCGCGGCCGTGCCCGCTCGCTCGGCCTCCGGATTACCCCTGCCTTGCAAGAACCCCGTCTTAGGGTGCCGAATTCTGAGCTGGGTAAATAAGGGAACATTGGCGACTGCGCGATCCAAACTACCTACTGGTGTGGGTGGATTTTATTGTGCTTTAAAGTTTACATTGAAAATTTAAAAGTCTTTGGATATTTGAAGGTAAGTTACTCAGTTAAGGTATGCTGAAGAGAGGCGGAAATATTGAAATGACTTGAAATACTCGCGGACGAATGTCAATAGTTGCCAAAAGATCACAGACAAAGTGATGACGAACGTTACATTTGACGGCTTTATTGAAGACTAGCTTCTGCTCTCGCCTTTACCCGCGTGCAATTGGGCTATATCGAGTTCCCTCGGGAACTGTGCGTCTTCCCGGGGAACTAACGGGGAACTAAAACGTTTTTTGACGTGATAACGTCTTATAAATTGATGAACGCCGGCTGCGCCCACGAAATGTATGTACATGGCGATGTATGTCCTACGTAATGGAACATACGTATTCATTAATATTTTCTTATGACGTTATCACGTAAAATTGTCATCCATATCCCGACTTTATAGACAACCGATTTTTTAAATATATTTTATGTTTGCAATGCTATCCCGTAGAGTCTACGGGATAGCATTGCAATTGCATTGTCTACGGCGGAGACATTCAGTAAATGGTCAAGAGTCTTGGTCTTGATGGGTATGCAGTCCAGTGACACATATCCCATATCATTTTATCCCTCTATTAGGTTTCTGGGGGCTTTTATTTCTAGGCTAGTAGGAGTAAGTTTTTTTTTAATTATAGACGGACAAACAGGCAGACGACCCACCTGATGGAAGGTGGTTACCGAAGCCTAAAGACATTTGTAACACCAGAGGCGTCACCGATGCGTTGCCGGTCCCGAAGATATTTAATGACACCCTTTTTAAAACATCCCATATTGTAGCGCAGAGGGAAAATTTCAGCAGGGAGTTCATTCCAAGTTCTCTTATAACTACTAACTTGATAGGTACTTTAACAAGTGACCAAAAGGTTGGCTGGCCAAGCAATAGCGACGCTCCTCTGCTGTCGCAGATAACGAGGTTGACTGGTTCAATTGCTCATTTTACCCAATCAAAAAAAAAAATGCTTTCCCTTCGCCTTGCAAACAAAAACCATATCGGTGACATTAAGTGTTTCAATCTCGCACGACTAACAATGTGGCGCAGATATGCCACGCGGCCGCGAATATTCCTAATATTGCTTCTGTCACACGTATCTCACCACCAATCCCATTTCAACCTCAGTAGGAATAAAATAAAGTGGGTTTCGGCTCGGTTGATTTGTTCCTTTTAATATTGCAAAGTGTTGTGCGCACACGCAGGCACGCGCCGCCACGTGCGCGGTGTAGCACCTACGTCACTAATTTTGACTGGTAATGAGGGTGGCCGAGTTTGCTCATTTTGTTTCTATAGTTCTATGGTTTATTCATAAGGGGTGGTTTAATCAACTGTGCCAGTGCCCATCGAGAATATATAGGGGAAAAAAACATCTGATACCTAAATCCAGACGTTTTTCAATTTCGTAACTCATAGGTTCATCTAAGATTATTAATTTTAATCTACCCGATTTGGTGTCCACTTTTGGAACTATAAAGATTGTGCTCCTTTACTTCAATCCTTCATAGCTTGGGGACTCATCATAAATGACATATAACTCTCCCCATCTCTTTCATCCTTTCGTTTGACTAAGTTCGATTTGACAGAAAAGAACTGTCAAGTAAGTACGAGTATATTGTGGTTTCCTCATTATTTATGTACCATAGAGTCATATAGGCGGGATCAAGAAACAAAAAAGTGACGATATTTTACACAGAAACAGCTATCGACCCTAAGCATGTTTTGGGTTCTTAATTTTTTTGGTATGGTAAAAAAATATATAGGATTTAGGTAGCGCTCACACCATCAGTCCCATACTATTTATTATTTTTACTAACTCGAAAAAAATTAAAAACCTAAAAAACATGCTTTAAATCGATAGCGATACTGAAATATCGTCACAACGTTTTACTTGACCCTATATATTAACTATCTATAGGCACGCGAAACGGTCATATGTAGCTTTTTTGCTCATTTTTGTGGACTGCCAGTGTGTATAGTGCAACGCGCATGTTTAGCCTCCCCGCTACCCTCGCCATCACCGCTGTCACCACGCCCCCCAACGTCTGTCGCACCTCAAGGACGGTCGGGTACAAAGTTGACGATCTATAGGGAGTTACCATCCCTTGACTTGATCCCATTTTCCACCCTCACGAAATGTTTGCGAAAACTGTCCGTCCATCTGATTGATACGGCCAGCAACAATGCATGTTTACTTTCAATTACAAGGTATGGACGGCATGGTACTCGCCAAGGGGGAACGTCGTTGCTGACCGAACTGCAGTGAAGAACGAAATACGAGTAGGTATGTCATGAGTTTCCTTGAAACTTCGTTGTTAGATTGTATGAATATTAAATTATTATTTTAAATAACTTTAAATAAGTAGTTTTTAACTAAAGGTTTTGAAATATCTTTGTAACGCCTTAAACTAATTAGCCTTTAAGTACCTAAAGAATTTATTCTTTTTTTTTTAAACTTGTTCCAAAGTCACAATTGACCGTAGAGTTGAAAACGAACAAAGTACTGAAATTTCTCATCGCTGTTTAGTAACGTCCGCAAGCTGAACTTTTAATATTGCTGCAACATGATTAACGAAGTTTAAAAGACCCTGTTCCAATATCCATGAAACTGCTCGTTTCGGCTACTGACGGTCAAAATTTGACAGATTGTCCAAGGAGCAAATGTGTAAAAAAAATTACCACCACCACCACAACAGCCTACTTACGGCCTCCTCTCATCACGAGAGGGTTTGGGCTATAGTCCCCACGCGGGCCCAGTGGGGATTGGAAACTTCACATACATCCTTGAATTACTTCGCAGATGCTTGCAGGTTTCCTCACGATGTTTTCCTTCACCGAAAAGCTCAGTGGTAAATTCAAATTAAATATTGCACACAAATAATTTCAGAGGTGCGAGCCTGAATCGAACCCCCGACCCTCTGCAGGAGAGGCGGTAGGTCAAACCACTAGGCTACCACGTCTTGAAAATTTTACAGTGCGTAGCCTAAACGAGATGGTTCGTGTATATAGGAACCGGGCGTAAGTTGAGTTGTGACCAAGTTATTTAGATCAGACACAAAATAACGGCATTTGTTAGTTCAAATGCAATAATTATTATTAACAAAAATGTATAAGTCTAAGACGTTCCTATTCACTTCACAATAAATTCAAGGTAACTTCAGTTCTCATCAATTCTGTAACAGACAATTCTCGTGCACTTCGACAATGACTCAGAAATGTGCCAGATAGGGAATTTTAACAAGTTATCCAGTTCTATTTGATTTATTTCCAACGATCGCGGGCTGGCCAACTATTTTAATATTTCATTACGCGCTAGGCACTCTGTTTTAACCATGGAGGTAATAATTACATCTGGAACGAGTAGTGTCAAATTCGAAACAATGAAAATTGAACTTAAAGACGAGAGCCCGAAGGCCGTTTTCGTTCCCAATTCAAAAACGTGCCCAAAATTTCACTCATAGATTCTTTTGTCTTATCTCTCATTATAAGCTTGGATAAAGAGAGATGCAAGCTCTTTACGCCCCTTAGCCCGCGCACTTGGTACAAAATTTGGTCTAAGAGGTATTTCCAGTTATAACTACTTCCATGGTTTTAACCCTTTCGACGTCACTGTCGACCACAGCCGTCAAACCTTACTGTGTAAAATTTACCTTATACCATGCGCGTATAGTTCGAATTGCCATTACGTTTGGACTCGAGTGGCGGTGAAAGGGTAATGGGTTTCAATGTAACACTTTTATTGAAGTTAGCTGGTTTTTCCAACCGACGATTTGAGTAGTACTGTTTTTTGACGGGTTTTTTTTTGCTTTATTGGAGTTGGTTGGATGTTCAACGGCAAGATTTAGCGCGTTTAATTTATACATTACTAGCTTCTGCCTGCGACTTCGCCTGCGTGGAATTCGGCTATCGCGTTCCCGCGGGAACTATGCGTTTTTTCGGGATAAAAAGTAGCCCTTTGCCGGGACTCCAACTATCACCATCCAAATAGTTTGCCCATACCTTTGGTATAAAAAAAAATCGATCCAGCGGTTGAAGCATGAAGAGGTAACAGACAGACAGACAGAGTTACTTTCGCATTTATAATATTAATATGGATATGGATGGATTTATAATTTTAATATGGACATTGATATAGATTATAAAAGATAAAGGATAAAAAGAGAAGGATCGAGTATACTTAGGTTTTGTGTTTTGAAGTATCACTGCTTTCTTTCCTATAGTAACAGACCAGTCAGCCAATGTGAAAAAAAAAACCATTCATTTTTCGTTCGTTTCTTTTTCTAAAAAATGGCCGGGAAACTCGTCATTGTCTGCTTTCTATCAGACCGCGAAGTGCGTCATTGACGATCAGTCAAAAATAAAAAAAAAACTCAACTGCATGCCCCGGAAATTCGTATGAAATCACTTCCGCGGCTGGTAAGCGCAGGGAATGTTGTATGAAATTTCATTATCGTACAGGTACTTTTTTTTTAAACTGATAAATACGCGAAGGAATTCCCAAACAGCCAAGTCTGCATGTTCTGTATCAGTCAATTGACGCGAAACGAAACGTTTTTATCCGTGTCTGAAACAGCCCAATGTATTTCAGAACGGAATTTAAAAAAAAGAGCGATCTATAAAGAGCGGGAGTTCTTGTCTTGTATCAGATTTATTTAGCTAAATTTCATGAAAATAGAAATCTTACATACGAGTTTTTAACTTGCCGTGTTAGTGTGTCTGTTAAAGTCGAATATCGGTGAATACGAAATAAGACTAACGTTCCATTGGACTTGTTGTAAGTACTTGACTATATTTGCGTGCGTATCAATGCTGTATTATGAATACCTAATATCAAGGTTTTTTTTTCATTTTTGAGAAAAGCACTATATAAGATCGTCTATAATCTATAGAAAGATCTATAAAAATCGTACATATTAAAGGGCCTCGGCGAAGCCTCGGCCCTTTAAACCAATACTCAGCCTGCAAAGACCTACTTTCCCGGCCACGGCAATAATGTACTATTACTGACCGTATTCAATAACTTTATGGACCCTTTTTGGTGACGGTACTGGGAGCAAGTTTGTTGATTTGCATATTGCAGAGCGGTTAACTTAATAGACGGGTTACGTGTTAACTAGAACTACATCTGTAGCTTAATAACTATGAAACTATACATCTGTAGCTTAATAACTAACTATGACGACCGGAAACCCGCAATGGAGCGGGAGGCTAATAAAAATGGTTTTATCCGTGATAAAAATTCATCAAAATCGGTCCAGCCGTTCCGGCGTGAAGAAAGGACAAACAAACAAACTAAGTGTGGATAGTATGGATTACAAATAAGGGATTCAATGACCTATTAACCTCGGCTTTAAAACAGGACCGGAATACCCTGAGTAAATAAGACCGAATCCATTCGGGGCATTAAAAAAAGAAAGGAGTAAATATTTGGCACATCGACAACACTGGAGCGAGCTGTAACTTGTTATTTAATTCCAATGGCAAATGGTGTAAGTTACTCTAAAAAGGTTTCTTTCCTTCTAGCTTCTGCCCACATTATCGCCCACGTGAAATTCGGTTATAGGCCGGGAAAGGACATAGGCTACTTTTCATCCCGGAAAGCTCATAGTTCCCTTGTAAACTCTACAACTAAATTCCAAACGAACGAAGTCGCGGGCAGAAGCTAGTTTAAAATATTAGTATATAGGGATGATGATTTCCAAGTCAGACTGTAAAATTGGGAAAAAGGACGCCGAAGAAATTACTGATATTTTTTTTAGCTGGCTCATAAATAAAGCATTTCCTACTGATAGACCATTAAAAAAAAAAAGTACCTTTGAAATGCAAGTAACGAAACTTATACCATAGAGAGAACATTTCTAATTATTCTACGAAACAATTTTAACACGGAATCGCGCGTACTTAACAGTTTACACAGTGTTTTAATTAAAATAATTTAAAATATAATCGCTTTAGAACCGGGAATTGCTAACAAGGGAAGTTGAGAAATTCCGAAACGTAACAAGACAAAATAATAAAATATTAATAAAGCCCGGAGACTGAGGAAAAGTTTCATTGGAGGCAAATATTTGTGTTTGAAATAAGGAGCGAAGCGATACCAGGCGGAATCTACTACCCGTTAGCGGGTCGCTTTGAACCCTTTTTAGCTTGCGATCAGTCCGCTTCGGTTTTGGGGGTGTTGTAACGTTAAATAATAATGTCTATGTTTTGCACAGTTGACCAAAAAGTTATGTGTGACATTAAAAACCAAAAAAAATATCGTTGTTAAAACTTACCTACGTTAAAAAGCTACACAATCTTATGTAAATTAAATTAAGAAAACAGATAAACAAGTCTTTCGCATAATTGGAATTACCTATCTATTCCATTTTCTTATTAAGTAGGGTATCTGTCATTTTTACCAAAGAAAAAAGCCAAACTCGATCGCAACGTCAATTTCTCGCGCAGCCATTTTAAATATTGAAAGTTGTAAACCTATTACAAGTTGGCAACTCAAACTACTGGGTTATTCTGTGGGGCTTAAAGTTTTTGTGAATTTTACACAAGTTGCTATATTAACCACGCTCGTCGGCCGATGGAAGTTGTTCGTTCGTTAATTAATTAAATTGCCTCTGAAAACTGGCTTTACGTTACAAAATAGAGCCTTTGTAACGATACTCAGGGAGAGTTATTATCTCTAGATAATAACTCTCCCTGAGTATCGTTACATTGCTTATAGTACCTATATTCTTGAGACATAGCCTTGTTAATGTGTTACATTCTTTTTGTAATTTTGCATGTCGGGCCTACCTCTATATATATAATTATATGTATTTGAGAGAAGAAGATGTATTTGTATGGGATTATTAAACTTACTGTATACACAACCTCTTCACAGAATCTCTTGAACGCAACATTTGGTTTTGATGTTAAACCGCATCAAGGAGCACAATAAGTTATACAATCATAAGTGTCCCCAAAAATGAAATAAAAACGGATTTTCAATCTTAGTGAGATGGAAATATGGTAGGTTGTATTAACACTGAGATTAAGTGAGTTAGGATAATTATGTTTGCGACCGAGCTGTCAGTTTACGCGCCATTTTCGAGGGCCCTCGATGTTGCCAGTGACATCAAGAGAATCTGATTGTGACGACCTCTTTTGTGATACGGATTATTTTTTGTGAGTTTTTTTTTAGAAAATATTTATTTACGGTAACAATATACAAGAATAACTGATTAAAAATAAGATCTGCTATCGATAAACTAACAGTTAGGTACATAAACATTTTAAGGTATTGTAATTATTATTATGAAGTCCCCCCACCCGCCACGTACTTATGCCTACATGTCTGTCTGTTCACGGTAAACCCAAAACTCAATAATAAATAATGAGCGAATTATCACGTTTATACTATAATAGATGCATGAGGAAGGTTTTGGTGCACAATTTTTTTACCTAACACACGTACAAAGCCGGTGCCGGCCACTAGTATAATACAGATAAATATTATAGTGTAAAGTTTGCAATTGAGGAGGTAGACCAAGACATACACATGCTAATTTTTTTTTTGCAATATATATTTATCCATATTTTCATAACCATAAACAAGAATTGCGAGATTATTTCCGAAGGGCATTTAACACGTGGCTTATTTCGTGATTTATTTCTTACACGGTTTTCCATCGTACATGGTGTTCCGACCGGTAATGCTGATAACGCTCTAATCCCCATATAAATCACGTCTGCAAATTTATGAGCCCGCGGGACTATACATAAACGCCTACGTAAATTATTGCCAGTATGAAAAACAGCCTATCTTATGACGAAATTTCGCTTTGCTAATTTTAACTTTTTTCATGAAGTACAGGAATTTATTTTTGATTTACTTAAAACCAGAAATAAAAATACTTTTAGAAGAATATAATGTTAAACATATTGAATTGACAGTGCAGGAAAATTTGAATTAAAAATATTTTTTTAGTTTATATTTTAGGATTATACTTATTTTATAAGAACTCTTTACTTGGATTGTATTCTAAGAAGTACTTGTTCATTAAATTGTATATTGTTTGATTTCGTTTTATTTATTATGGTGTATATGTATAATTTTGGTTTATCACTAAAAATATCAGAGTGTATAAGAGCATTAAAAAAATAGAAACATTGATCCACTTTAAGTTCCATTGTTCCACCAACACGTGTCGGTGTTGTATCACCAAACGTTATTTTTTCTTTGCGCTACCTATTCTCAAATTTTACCGGCCAGACATATGTTATTATTATTCTGTTCTTCATTCACCTTTCTTTGTCCGTACAAAGAACGGTCCACGGAACTATGGGGCGCGTATAATAAGAGACATAATATCCAAAGGCATAAAAGGCCCGAGAATGTTGGAAGAAAAATGTTCCGCCGCTTATACAATGATGTTTCGGATGTAAAACAAACTGACATCGAATGTAAATATATGCCTTTGTGGAGTGTTGTCATCCGAAAAATAACATTTATAATGGACATTTAATGGGTCTTTTTGATGAATAGTCCGTAACGTGGACAAATACTTCCGTGACTTGCTATCTTGTTTGCTTATTCGATTTAAATAGGTCATAATGTTCAATCAAGTTACGTTTAACAATTACAAATTTACATTTTGATATTATTGAGCTAATACCTATTAAGCTGACTCTTCATTGTTTAAATTAAAAAAATGTCTAAGCAAAAATTATGTAAGAGACTTATAAAGTCTAGGTAGAGATAGGTAAGAGACATATATTTATATCCGCCTCACTAAAAAGAACATGCACATTACCCCTTAGCGTTCTTGGAAGTACTTGGTAAATACGAAATTGTATAACGTCGTGCTAAATTCAATTCAATCATTTTCGTTGCCCTAATAAATTGTAATTGTAAATCTATCAAGGTCTATTGCGTTCGTATTAATGCTTGTATCCGCTCTCTACCTCTTCCAATAAAATAACGAACTGCCCGTGTGGTTGTTCACCCTCCTGAGTGGTAAACCTAATACCACCTTAACCCCAAAAAGGGTAAAACACGATCACTTATTTAGAACAATTAACTAAGCTACATCGAGTTACCTAAACTAGTAATCTCTTTAAATGTAGGTAAAAGGGTTAAATAGGTGCAAAAAAGTAATCAAAATTGGCATTGACAAAACATGTCAACACTTTTTTTAATACGCGTCTATGTAATTAGCTAGTTAGAAATTTGTAAAAAATTAAAACGACACGTATTTTCGTCGTAAATTTCATACATCGAATTGAAATTAAATAACTTATCATTCATTCTAAAAAAGCGTAAGTCTAAAATGAAGTAGTGACGTAGCGCTAGTTGCTCTTTAGCGAGAGTGAGTGAATTGAATGAGATGACGTCACGCACCAGTTACCGTAGTAGGTACGACATTATTTTGTACAAAAATAATAATGAACAAAAAATCTGTTACTTTTTGACTCCTTTAGATACAGATACCGAAATAGCTTTCGAATTACGCCTTTAAAGTTTTGAAATGTTGTCAATTGAAAATAGTTGTAAATATTTTAAAATTACATACATACACACATACATAATATCACGCCTTTTTCCCATAGGGGTAGGCAGAGACCACTTCTTTCCATTTGCTACGACTCTTGCATACTTCTCTCGCTTCTTCAACTTTCATCCCGTTCCGCATACATGCTCGTCGGTTTAGAGTACTTTTGACCTGAGGACAATTCCACGTCGCATGGCTCTTGCAGGGAAGAACCCGCGAGTTATCGGTCCGTCTTACTACGAGCGTCTACCCGCACAGCTAAAAAGTGAACCGTCTGACGTGGTGTTTCGACGTCAACTTAAGAACCTTTTGTTGGAACATCCGTTATATTCTGTTAAAGAATACATGGACTTAGATTTATAAATTTGTAATATATAATTTGACATACCAATTGTACCATTAATCCTATTACTTGTTAACATTATTTCTTATTTTGGTATGAAAAGACGATCCTAACGGTGAAACATTTTATTCCTGATTTTCATTTTATTTTTATTTTGTATTCTTTCTGACGATCTCAATGTGAAATTCTCTTATTTTGACATGTAAAATATGCTGTAATTTGATATTGAGAAATAAATGTCTGTCTATGTCTATGACCTGGCCTTTAATCAGATTGTCCTGAATTTGATCCAAGAACATTCGCCTCGGTCTTCCTCTTCCAGCACCTCCATTTTAAAATTAGATATGTACATTGAATTATCATTGACGCTTAATTTCTTATTGCAGACTATCATCCATATTAATATTATAAATGCGAAAGTTTCTGTCTGCCTGTCTGTCTGTCTGTCTGTTATTTCTTCACGCTTGAACCGCTGGACCGATATTGATGAAATTTGGTATGGAGATAGTTGGAGTCACGGGAAAGGACATATGCTACTTTTTATCCCGGATAAACGCATAGTATTTCTTTATACCAATGGTATAGGCAAATAGGAACGCGATAACTGAATTCCACGTGGGCGAAGTTGCTGGCAGTAGCTAGTTAAAAATATTCCCTGCAATTGGTTGAAACAAAGTCACAAGTTCGTACAGTTAAGACAATAACCAGGAAAGTTTTTTTCATTAATTTTTGTTTCAGATATACGACTGTGTTGACGCATTGTCTTTCTGTCCATTTATCCACGGTGGCACAAACATGTCACGGTCCTTTCACCGGACAAACATCTTTTTGAAGTCCTTTAGCAACAAATAAAACGATTTATAACTCTAAATACCAATGCATAGAGCCATTTTTCAATTTGAACGTCTTTACAAACGTTCTCCGTTAATTTTGAAGACAGATATCCGAGTTGGTTATGCAATAGGATAGTTGCGCGTGAGTGGAAACCAAAGGCTTTGTCTCGTAACCACTTATGCTAATTTACTTGGTCGTTCACAATAATATTAATACACTTTTGGTTTAACTGGAAAACCACACTGAGTCAGATTCAGAACAAGGTCAAAAAAGTATTGTTTTAAATATTAATCTAATATTACTTGATTTTGTAAGACTTCTGTAACAGAATGTATAAATAAACTGTCTGAAGGACTTTACAATTTATTTTGTATGTAGGTAAGTAATATTGATTAATGTTAAAGGCCTTTACTTAAGATCATTTACTTAAAGTAACGTGAGCCACAAGAATAGAAACAGAAGTTTGTTTTAGGTAATACTTCATGCAATATTTAAATCCTTCTAAGGAAACACCGTATTTACTGTAAAAAAACGTTGTATGAAATTGGACAATTTTCGATTTCACAGCATTAATACGGACTGCCCTTCGAATATAATTTCTAACAGGCGTAACGCAAACAAGTGTAGTCCTTACAACCATCATAAAACGTACCTACTCAAACGTACCAACAATACGCTGTACCTGTTAACAGGACATACAGGATCCTAACAAACTTCCGTACCGACAAAGCCTCTGTGAATTCGACACGCCCAAATCAAAATATATTATCGACCAATAAATTGCAACTGGCAACATCGAAAAAAAAATTGCACAATCAATCAAGCGATAAGCCAATAAACCTCAACGATGCGCTTTTGAATTTGGAATTCGATTTTTGAATCGGGCTATTGTTGCGTATGGCCGGCGGCGGTGCGAGCTGCCTTGTCGAATGGCACAATGAAAGGGCAAACGGAAGTGAACGTCGGTGTCTCCTGATGAATGGAGCGGTGGATGCGTTCAGGAACTATTCAAGTCACTGTAAAAACTGTTGTGTCGTCAGCAAAAGACCTGGGAGCCAAAATTTAGGGTTTTAACCGTGTACCCACAGAAATGTTATCTTCTGTATTAACTCGAATCAAAGTTTCTGAACATGAATGAAACTTCGCAGATTGGCCATTTTAGTACAGACCCACATGAACAGAAAAACACATCTTTTAATTACTAAAATGATCAGACTAGAAAATCTAATGAATTTATGAAATTTATAACGATGCACAGACAATAAACTTTGTCAATTTATTTATTTACTTTAATAATTAATATTATGATAACTGAACCAAACTCAACTGTTGCCAGATTTTTTCTGCAAACCATACCCACGTCAAAATCCACACACGACATCAACTGTCCAGAAATGCATTTAAAAAAAAGATTGTACAACAATACAACGCCCCCTATTGATCACAAACCCTGGTATTGTAGCATCGCGCCGTTGCCTATTAAAAAATTACGTCCGGGGCTGCCAGCGCTATAAAATAAAGCGTCTCATAAAAGGTGGAAAGTAATAATGAAATATGTATTACACGGGTATAATGTTGTTAGCCCCCGTTTAGGGATGAATGGGGGTTTTGATAGTTCGTTTGACTTGTCCCCTTTGTGGGATTGTCCGTGAAATCGTTCGAGATCTACGGCCCATAGATTAATATTACGGTGGGAAGCTATTTAGGAGTAATAGCCTAACTAATTGCAGGGGAAGGTAAGAATTATTATAGCAAGGGCATCTCATGCTGTCAAATGCGCCGTACGTTCAAATAATTTGTTTCCCATTAGTTACTTATTACTTTACGTTACGTTACATGAAAGCGAGCTAAGTTGATGTTAAATGAATAGAACATTTTATTTAAACAATTTTCTCTCTGGCGGGCGACTATGGTTATCTTTCATGAAGTAAGCTCGTCTGCTAGTTTGGCCCGTATATTAATTTAAAATAAATGTTTGTATAAAGGGGAATAAAGTAGCTTAAGACTAAAATGAAAGGCATGTAAATAACGGTATACGTAATAATTAATTACGCGAAAATTAAAGAACATTGATTTTAAGAATTTTTACGTAAAGAAAGCGATACTTTCACCGTCAAGCACAAGTGAACACACATAAATGCGATTTTTAAAGTCAAATCATTCTATTTACAACCTTATACTTTTGTGTTAGAGGTTCATTCTTATTTTTTGTCGGTAAATATAAAGTGGTTTTTAGGAAGACGGCACTTTCGTACGCGCTGGAAGAAGTAAAGCCGGTTCACACTAATTAGTGTTAATCAAATAACGTCCTCTTTGGCGGTATTACCAGCCAGTTATTCTTGACTAATAAGAAATCTTGTGAACTCGAAAAAGTAGAAAGAAGGTTCACCAGCGACGGAGAAAATCGTGCTGGCTGGTTGCACTACTTTTAACAAAAAAAAAACCATTCGTTTTCTTTACTAAAGTTCCTACGTACTAATGAATAACTTAATTGCATTTTTACACAAATAGGTAGTTGGTGTAAAAATGCCCTAATTATTGGAGTGGTGATTCTGCTTTAGTTTAGGGCTAAGGCAATATTGACCTAGCTCTAAACTAGGTAAATTATGTTAACTACTTATCCATCCATGGCGTTAAAAAAACGACATGTAATCAAACAAAATATCTAAATATCTCGTAATAAATAGTCACATGTGTACTCGCAAAGGTACGGGCGATGTGACTTTTAAATAGCTCTAGATACGACTAGGTACCTAATCATGTGATTTAGTTCGTCAAAAACGTATACGTGTCATATCAAATACCTCGTTATAAACACGTCCGTCATTTTGATAAGACTGATGCGTGGAAAATTACACATTTTCACGGAATTAAAAATGTAAGTACCTATCGCGAAATGTGACAGTGATAAGCAACGCAAGATGCTGTTTGTGTTGCTCACCTCTGAGCTATTTGAGAACAAACAGTGCATTAGTAAAGAATTTAAAAAAAAACGCAATCGCACAACAAGCAGCAAATGGAATGCACTGCAAGAAAATAACATGAAAATAAAAGTCGGTAGGTTACAAAATAATTAAAACCAAGTATTTTATTACCATACGTATACACGGAGTGTTTCTCATATAAAAGGAATCTAATCTAATTTGCTTTTCATAAGTTTATTTTAAGCTATAAAATAATTACCATCGACAAAAACCAACAGTTTTCCGAATAAAAAACGTTAAGGGCGTCAATAAAGCGAGTCAATAGGAGGTTCCGCGGCAATAAAAAGACATTCCAATCAAATATTAAATATTTACCTAATAAACGTGGCTCGATGTTTACTAGCAAAATAATTTCTAAGACTCGGCAAATTCATTTAGAATGTTGCCTGAATTGAGCATTGATAAATAGATCCAATATATAACTACGGACAACAATAATATTAGGCACGGTAAATATGTATCTTTACATTCACATTATGATGTAGGGGCATGTTTCGTTTGGTACGGCATTTTAAGGGCCTTATCTCACTTGCGATTTGCGAGCGTGTTTTGTATGGAGACGAACACGCCGCGAGTTCGCCGCGTACGAGTTTTGTATTGAAAAACGCTTTCAACTCGCTCGCAAATCGCAAGTGGGATAAGGCCCTAACTGTTCTGGGATTGCTACGCTGCGCTGCGTAGGTAGAGTACCTGCTTATAAACAAAATTGCGTGTGTATCAAATCTGCACTGGATTTTACGTGTATTTGTGAAGTTAAAATCACTGCTGATTAAAGCGCCTTCGACCTTATACACTCACTCATTTACTCGTGGCTTGTGTTGTCTCCTTACAACACATGACTTATAAACATCTTCAGCCTACGGTAATAATTCTAACTGCCAAAGCACAATAACAACAATGATATAAAAATGGCACAAATAGCAGAATGGATTTGGATTATTTCACGAGCAAAGCATTCCGCAAGCACGAGCACTTAGCCATAATTTTCCAGCACAGCGTCCAAAGATGGCCGCCGCGCTAACAATTTCAGCAAACATAATTATTGAAAGTCGCACGTCCACTACACTGTTTGATCTCGCTTATTGGCCAACTCGGAGATTATAGTTTCCAAGTAAAGTGTGTATTGAATACCCTGTATTGACTGGAATACTAACACCTCGCTTACGGCGTTTCATTTGTAAATTTTTTTTGACGTCATATTCGTACTAAGAAACTACAATATTCTTCAACGAAACTTTGTATATATTTTTTGTACAAAGTGACCCGATTTTATTTCGGTTGAGTGTAGATAGTAATTTTACTTAACCATCACCTGCTCTTATTTTCGTGAGTAATTTGAATACTAAAGTTCTACATCCATTTTGATCCAAAAGTAGGATTGCCGGGATGAAAGCTAAGCATCCTACAAAAATTTGAAACTATACTTATATGGTTGGTAAAAGGATCGATCAATGTGCCCAGTTGAAGCTTTACCACGGCAGAATATTTTATTTTTATTATGCCAGTTCTCAAACCATAGACTTAACTTTCAAACTCCACGGACTTTCACTGTATTGGCTCATTGAGTGTCAGTCAAACGCTGTTGATAGGGGAACTCAAGTAATGACAGATGCACTAACATAACTCGGATTTTGAGTGCTTAGAACAAGTACCATCCAGTGCTTTATTAAATTCGAACCACTGGGAATACTCGTAGGTCAAACGTCAATTGTTTTTTTGCAATTTGGCGTGTTTTAGAATTTTTCATTACACTTGCTCGAAAACGTTGTCATTACAGGCAGGCAAAGCGGTCTCTAAGGCCCATATTATGACCACGGGCTTTCGAGATTTCTTATGAGCCCATGGGCCGTAATGTATGTTTTAAATTCAAAAACGCATTTAACGGTCTTTTCGTACCGCGAACAAACCTTTATCTATGTTTTTAGGGTTCCGAAGTCCACAAGGAACCCTTATAGTTTCGCCATGTCCGTCCGTCCGTCCGTCCGTCCGTCCGTCTGTCCGCACTATTGCTCGGAGATGCTTAGTTCTAGAAAGCTGTAATTTGGCATAAATATACATATTAGTTACGCTGATAAAGTGGTACAATAAAATTTTGAAATATTTTTTTTTATAGAGTACCTCCCCTACTCGTAAAGTGGGGATGTAATTTTTTTTCTTGTGTTTCCCATGGTGCGGCATATCGTTGAATAGGTCTTGCGTTGAAGATTGTGGGTTTGTTAAAACTATTTTTTGATTAAGTGATGCGTTCGTGAAATATTAAGCTTTAAAGTGCTATTTTTTGTTAGAGTCACGTGTACCCCCCCCCCCCTGCCAGCTAAATGGTGGTATTTGGATGGCTGAAAAAAATCACGGTTGTGGCATATATAACGTAGTTGAAAGGAAAACTATCACAGCTAAGTAGGCTGTACAAACTTACGAGTCATAGTCGACCAACTTATGCAATGATTAAAAAACCAATGATTTTTCTCGAGCGGCAGGGGCGTGGGGCGGGCACGTCATACCACAGGCTAGCTATATGCTAAGAAGTCTTAGAAAGGTACTGTGGGCATCCTCAACTTCGGAACCCTATACTTTGCGCGTGGCCGGTTTTAAGTGGACGTGCGCGGTCATTAAATTTTATTTTTTATATTGTTGTAATTATTGATTTTTTAATCTTGAATTTTCTCAACGATTACTTTTTTTCCTTTAGTTTCCTCGCAAGTGTGCTGAAAAACATTGTGTTTATCACGGACGGCATAGGAAATGCAGCCTCGAGCCCCCTCAACCTTCGGTTTCGGGCTAATAAATGCTCTCGACTGCAATTCCTCGTTTACCGCCCTTAATCACAATGTACTATTAAGTATTTTTGCTAATCTAAATACGTAACATATACTTAATTATGGATTTTTTTCAACCACATGATATATAGTACCAGTATATAAGCAGTAAGTTTATTTGAAGCATATAAGCAACAATCTCAAAGCAAGATGGAAAATCGGTAAAAGAACTAGATCATGAACCAGAGTCAACCAGTGGGTATAAAAATACCGAGAGGTGTTTCTGGTAACTGAACTGATGAATACTAAGTAAGTATATTATTATTTACCTAAGTCTACATATATACAGAAATAGAACTTGGACTATAAAGTCTTAAAATAGGGATCTCCCTGTTTGCTGATCGAGCGATCCTATAGGGAAATGGGAGATCCCGTCGTCCACGCGTCGCGTGAACTTTAAGCAGTTATATTTAAAGTTCAACTTGTCGCGTTGAGCGATCCTTTAGGGAACAGGGAGATCCCTATTTAGCCCCTTGGCTTTTATTTTAATATAAATGCGTACTCATACGGCATCACAAAGGAACTACCTCATTTTCTTAGTGTCGGTACCTCCCTGTTCTATAATTTCTATAGGGAGTTAAGTGGGTGTGAACATGTCAGCTTGATCTTAATATTCGACGAAGCACTTCCAAAGGCACGAAGACCTATTAGCACTCACAATAGACCACCTGAGAACTTTAGTAATATAGTTTTACAACACCCGCGACACTCCATGCAAATGGAACCTGAACTACACACTAAAATATTTTGGTGTGCATATGCGCGGTTTGAGGTAACCTGATTTTTTACTGAGTGGTACATGTCGCTACTAGTACGACTAGTGCCTATTAGACACAAGTACCTACTGTGGTTACATAGAAAAAAAACAAAAATGATCTTTTAGCGTTGGGGCTTCATCTCAGCAATTTGCTGCCCGACGCATTCATATATTCAAAACTGACTCAACTGGTATCTAAATATGCCTTGAATCTCTTTAATTTAATGACCTCGAAAATGGTGTGGACTTCGTTTTCGCTGTCGACAAACACTATACACTCTCGCTGAGACACCGCGAGAACTGTGCCGGTGTCTCTTTCTCATATATGGTGAAGAAAGAGACACCAGCATAGGTATCGCGGTGTCACAGCGAGAGTGCAGAGCGGGCTCATGGACTAATATTGAGGGGGTGAATGGTTGAAAAGGTTAACTTGATTTTTACACCATGGAGGATTTAACGCTTCTTTATGGAGTGACATCTCAAAAAGGTACTGCGAATGTGGTTGCGTCTTACTCTGAGTAGGTCATGAATTGTTTTTTTTTTCTAGTACTGCCGATTCAGACGTTTTTAACATTGAAAAAGTTGGTGAAACCTGCCTAAACCTTTGTTAGTTTCCAGTACACCGAGTACATCGAGCTGTGAATTAACATACAGCTTACATTTGGACACAGTCGGGCAATTATATGTGTATCGCTAAACAAATACGCGTTAGCCGTGGCGTGGTGTAGTATCGAATCAGTGCGAGCGCGAATTGAAAACTCAAACAGTAGACTTGCGCTTTTGGAGATGGTGCTTCGTTTACTGTTAGACAGGTTAGGTTAGTAGTTAGTAGGTACTAAACACATAGGATATGAAATAACTCGTGGCAGCAAAAATGAGTTATCTGGAAAGCCAGTGTCTTATAATATTAATCTGAAAAATTTGATATCTCTTGTGAATGAATCACGATTTTTCGTCAGCATTATTCTTTTGTAAATATTGTAATAACTTATTAATATGATAATAACAATAAAGTGAAATACTAGAACGTAGGCGTAATATCATATGTAAGTATGATATGATAATTAGGTAAATACGTTTCTCATATCATACTTATATGGAATTTTACGCCTAGGTACAACATAGAATGAATGTTTATCTATTAGGGCCAGGGCAATATATGTTGAAAAATCTTCTCGAGTAATGAGGTACAGCTTCTGTTAGAGAAGCAATCCTGTCATCATCAAACAGTTAATTCACTTCAACAGCTGCTTGTCTTTAAAAACGTTGACTAAACGCAGCATCGCAGGGCATCAGAGGGTCACATTACAGCGGAGCCGATAATTTGTGTTGTCTGGTCTCTCGTTCATCTCATTAACACTTGCGATGCGATCCGGGTACGAATGAGGAAGATATTGAACCGAATCACTGGCTCTGTACGTACGCGTGCAAATGTTCCAAATTCAAAAATGTTTCTAAACCTGCCAGCAACTTCGGTCGGTGGCCGCTAGTTTCATTCAGGCCAGTCACAATCGATCTTGTCTAGGATTTACTTGTTTTTTCATTGAATGTTCCACGATTATATTTAAAAAGTTCTAAAGCTTAGATTCAAATTCATATATCTACGTGTATTCTAATCTGAACAAGAAGCTGCGTAGTGTATGGGACAATGTTCATATTCTCATTTGGAAACATTACCTACTTACCTAGATCAAGAAAATCAAAAAGATGGTGACTTTTTTAATATAATAATGACACTGTTTCTAAACCTATTTGTATTGAAGCTTTACAATTAATTATCAAACGTAAACGGCGTAAACGTAAATAAAGCGTCCACTTGTTAAAAAGGCAAATCCATCCATACTGACTAACTGACAATGTACATAGATTACAGTTTCAGTAAAATAACACAAGTGGCAGTGCCGTAATTGTGCTTTCGGTACAAATATAAATATTATGTTTATATATTGATAGAGTAGAGCGTTCGTCAAACAGTACGGTGCCAATATTAACTCTAGTTATCAGGCTGTGAACCTGGCCAAGGTCAATGTCAGGGTTATATTTCAGGGCCGCCTGCGAAATGGAACTCATATTCCAATTTTGAAAAATAATCTGGAAAATTTTAGCCGGCCAGTTGTTTATGCTGCCTTAATTTAAAAATCGAATCCTGAAGTTCTAATCTTAAAACAAAAAAGTTGCAATAGATGACAAACGAGTAGAATGGTAAGATTTATACGAAGTTAGAGGCAAAATCAAAAATAATATGCGTTGGTATATGTGATGTTTTATAGATAATCGTGAAGTTTGATCGAACATTTCTATTAAACTCTGAAACTATGCTAAATTCACCAATTATTATAGGTTACTCGTATGTTATATGGAAAATGGAACATAGGTACATAGTTTACGCACACACTCCGACGGGACGTTTGCTGAGGAAATACTTGCCATAATGGTGGATTAAATCTTCGAAATGAAGTCTTGAAGTAACTGCTATTTTAAACGTGAAATTCAAAAGTACCCATTTATTATTTCATAAATTATGGTGGTACTCAAAATGCTCAAAGATATTGGTACAAGTGCAAGTAATAAACAATTAAATATGCATCACATTTCTTCGATTTACACTTATTCAACTTGCTAGTGTATTTATGACCTAGTGACGAAGTAAAAACCAACAAATTAAACCCAATTTAATATATCATAAAATAACGATCGACACAAATTGTGTATTTAATTTATCAAGGCAAACTCCTTGGATTACATTGGCGGTGTTACCAAATATTTTCTGTGCAAGCGGGGCGATGTGTGCCGTGTACATATTATGTGTGTTTGTGTATTGTTCTGTGTGTAGAGCACATATTTAGCTGGGCCCAATACGAGGCCCCTCGGCCTCACGATACTTGTAAGCACACCTAATCAGGCTAGGTTACGAGTCTTATTTTAAGCGATAAGCCGTGTATTCATATTTAGTAGGTATGTAAAGATCTAAATCGTTAAACGTTTCATTTTGATGAACATGATAAGTAGTTAGCATACATATAAATCAAATAGTCATATATGCAAGTATGTATATATAGTAAGTAAGTAAGTAAGTAAGTAACACTTTATTGTACAGAATAAAACACACAAATACAATTATCAATACAGAGAAGAGACAAAGGCGAGCTTATGCCTACAAGGAATTTCGAGCTTGATCAAAGAGATTGCTATAGCTAGGTAGCTATATACCTAGGCATCATCTAGGTAGATGTAGTTTTAGGACTTTTGGTACTCGTGTAAGTTAAGAAGTTTTTGTATCTTTGCAGAAAAGAGTTTTTAAGTGGTCGAAAGGGGTAAATGCGGCGAGCGAGGCTTTAAGCTTAATTCAGCTATCATAGTTTAATTATAACGTAATTTTAACGTAGAGTATATTACAAAGCAAATAAAATCCACATTACGCAAACGAAATAATCCCGAAGGCCCCATTAGCATAAAAGTCACCTCAGACCTTTTACAAAACAGGTCTCCGGAGAACAAACTCTTGCGCACCGCGCGCTCGGCAAACAACATGGCGGCGATAAGCGGCCATCTTGGTTTCAGATCGAGGTTACAGCACTACACAATTTCTAAGACACGCCGATTAAGTAATAATGGACTCTCTGTTAACTGCCTAAGTGCTACGCCCTGCGCTATGTTAGTCGAGTCGCTGGAAATTCAAATTTTATTGCCATGTTTGACTTTAGTCACACTGGTTATTATAAGGGGGCTGTAGTGAGAGATTACATGGCAAATAGACGCGATAAAGGTGTAGTTTTATTAAGGTGTTTAATTTTATATTCAACGGTATCCCGCATATGACAATTAATCCAATGTTTTATGTGATACGGTTTCAGCTTATACTTATTACTCTACGACGTCATTCTTACGACAACAAAGATTATAAGTATCGCTTATGAAATGCCAGTGATACTAAAAAAAATACTAGACGATGTTTCTAAGTGAACTATATACTTAATATTAAATCAATTTGCATAGGAGACTAACGCGCAAGCGCAAGTGTAAGCAAGCAAACACTATCTCACTGGGTTACCTATGAGCATATTCCCTTCGTCATTCATTTCGATACTTTTGTTATTGATCTCATATCTTATGTTACTTGATCTTAAGACATAAATCAAATCATCCAATTAGCATTTCAATTCAATTAAATGCGTTAAGTGCAACCGCTTTTAAAACAAACAGAAGCATTTTAAAAGCTTGACAAAAAAATATCCCAATTCTCGCATGACTCAAGTTTCTGCAAAATATTTCGCAATGGCAACACACTTGATAACTGCTATCTGGTGAAAAACAAGCTAATCCCACAGAGCAGTGAGACGGTGAACAAATTTGCAGTACCAACATCCAGCACCTAGGTAGCTGGCACATGTGCCTAAAGCTACACAGGGAGCAATGTAGTTTGACCTGTAGCACCAAAATTTTTAATGACTACAACTAGATTTAAACTACTATTTCAAATCTCCTTTGAAAAATTCAATCATTAATTCAGAAAATTGCCCATTTACGAGTGTGCTTCTGACGTTAGAATATGAAACCCACCTAGCAGCGCTCGCTAGCCCGTTGGTTGAAAACCAAACAGCCAAACCAACTTAGAGGAGAGCCTTGTTTTAAAAAAAACAAGTAAAGTTCAAAGTTTAACCATTTACAATAAATATATTCTATATAGTGTTAAGAAGATTGAGCGTAGGTAAGTATATTTTTCCATCGTAAGTATAGGAATACACGAAGTACTTATTTGACGGGTTGGCTATTGGCTTTTTTTATATAGTGGCCACTGCGGCCCATGGACACCGAAATTCTATGATCCCCCATTAAGAAACCATAAGATCTCGAATGCGTTGCCTACCCTGAGGCCTAAGATGGAATGCCTCTGTGCCAGAAATTTCACCGGCTGCCTTAATCCCCTACCACCCTACTACTTCGAAAAACCTGCGATTGATCTGATCTGTTAGCTGATTATTTTGTTTGGTTTTCCGCCACGTTTTAAAATGGCAGCTTGTTTAAAAGATGACATGAAAATAAATGTTATCGTCAACATACTTATATCATTTTATTCCACAGTCCGCTGGTTGTGCCCAGCCCTAACGCCAAGCTTGCACAGCAAATATTTCAACAAAGATGCAGGCCGCTCGCCCAACTTTGACTGCCCATTGCCCGCCGCATACGTACGATTGATTTTGAACATTCCCATCAATGGCAAGGCTCCAAAATTTCAAAATAGTAAAATTAGAGAAGTTTGGAGTCTACTACTACTACAGCCTATTTGCGTCCCACTGCTGGGCACAGGTCTACTCTCATCACGAAAGGGTTTTGAGCTATTATAGTCTCCACGCGGGCCCAGTGCGTATTGGGAACTTCACACTCATCTTTAAATTACTTCACAAATGCGTGCAGGTTTCCTCACGATCGATGTCGAAAAGCTCAGTGGTAAATTCAAATTGAATTTCGCACGTAAGTAAACTCAGAGATGCGAGCCAGGATCGAACCCGCGACCCTCTGCATGAGAGGCGGTAGGTCAAACCACTAGGCCACCATAATAAAGCCGTCGGAGTCTATAGCTGACGAAAAATCAAACAATTTGAAAGATTATATTATTATTAAACCATATTCCTCATCATTTCGGTCGAAACACGTACAGCGTTCAACAGGGTACAGTCCGAAAAGTCACCCCCTACAGGTCCCAATAATGTAACGACTATCTAAGGTTGCTGACGTCGAAAAGTTATTTAATGGTCTCAATATAACTTTTGTAATCTAGCAGTGGCGGATCCAGGGGGGGGGGGGGCTAGGGGCTCAATGAACCTTTATCATAGAACTAAAGAAAGGCACTGACAGCGTGCAGGTTACCCGGGCGTCATCACTGACACATCACTATTTATGGAAATAAACAGCACAAATAAGCATTAAAATAACATGCCGAGATTTTACAGACTGATAACAGTCTTATCTATTTGCAAAGCAATGTTTAACTTTACAACATAAGGCTTTCTGTATTTCAGTCACTTCCCGGCTGTAAATATGCTGTTGTTGCTTGACAGTCGTTCAACGCTTGGTACCTATTCAATACCAGGAATAGATGGTGAAAACTTACGTTGGTGCCAATCTCAGTCAGAGGTTTGTATGAAGGTACATAGGTATACTTAATACGTACCTTCAATCTAATGGACTTGTAATATCTCATAGGAAAATAAGTGTCATATTGTTGGAAAATGTATGATGATTTCGGCCTTTAATTTTCAGCCTTTTCAGGTATATTTTCTAAAAACTAGAGGTAGCATGAAAACCTATGCATGGTATTGTACTAAATATATTGTGATAAATTTTACTTGTTGCCACGATGATTTATTGAAGATAATTTACAGTAATTAATACAGTGAACCATAATTATTGCTGTCCCGTTCACTTGAATGGTTTTAAATTAAGCGAATTTCAATGTACACAGCTGGTCTTTGCTTTCGGTATAGAAATTAATGGCAAATATATTACAATATTATTATTGCAATGCCCAGAATATACCATTCGTATCTATTGGAGTCAAATTCTGCAGTAAATTCATGTAACTAAATAGGCGTTGGATGGAATCCTAAATGACTGGACTGGAATAATTAGAAACCTATTTAAATTTCATCAACTCCACAACACGACACAAACACTTCGCTTTCGAACTTTTGACAACACAGAGCACAGGAATTTTCTTTACATCACCCGGCCGTAAAGTGGAATTTTCTGCCCGCTACGCGGAGAGAAAATCTCACTTCCTGGCCAAGGCAAGACGTAAAACTTTTGACAAACCACGGGCGGTAATTTGTAAAGCCCCAGATCGCATATTTAGAGCCCTCACCTTCGGTTCGGGCCACAAGCACCTGCGATCTGAGACATTAACGAATTCACCGCCCTAGGTCTGTAATGTACTATTAACATTAAGTTGGTTATTTGCGGCCGTTTTCTCAGAGTAGGTAGTTACTATTAATTAGTAGTTTCGATGAAGAACTTGTAACCGAAATGACGTACAAAATTTTACTTAAGTCACAACAATTTCCATTGTTAGATACTGGCCAGAATTACGAAGCTAGTCGAACGAAGTGTAGGTACGAAGAAAATGCCTCTTAAAACGTGCGCACTTCAACCATATTCATTTTTCATTCAAATTTGTAAGTACTAACGTAATAGTTTAAGTACCGACTATTTTGTATCCATATATTTATGTATTCCGAAATGCCTTTAAGGAATAAGTACTAACCGAATAGTTTTAATACGGACTATTTTGTATCCAATCCAAGGGCTTAACTTTATTATTTATTGGACTTGTTGGCATTTTTCAATGTCCTGCCGTTTTGATTCCGAACAGGACGCAGACACGAGCGCAAACAGAAAAGCGGTGACAATATGTAGATCGCGGTCTAATCGCGCGGAGAGATTCCAAATATTAGTGTTTGGCAAAGAAATAGAGCCGGTGTTTGTCCGTCTGTCCGACCCCAGTCAGCTGTTAACTTAGCTGTTAACTCGGTCAACGATTTAATTGTGAGCTGATTCGATTATGAACGATTTGTTTGTACACTGTTATTAAATTTGTTATTTTAAATTGCGCGAAATTAGGAGTTTTACGTAATGTCGAAACTTTAAAAAAAGCTGTTATCTGAAATCTTAAGACCTCATTATAAGTTCAATAAAGTGAAACTTTTTAGGTAGAAGTGGAATCAAATATTATTTATAAAGTATTTATATAGTATTTATAAACCAGAGCTATTCCATTGAAGAATAATTATCATTAAACGCAACGAACAACGTGGTCGTATTTGATTCCAATAAGAACAGAACAAAGACCGCAAGTAAACAAATTACGCAATATTTTTCTGCAAAAATTCTTGGAATTTGTTATGATTTTGAATCTAAGTACACACACTAAGTAGATATTACAAATGTGATGATAATAATACTTTGCAAAAGCTGTTGTAGAGACCGTTAAATTAGGTATTTAATTTTATTTGTGAATAAGAAAAGGAAAATAAAAAGTTCTTGCCAGTTACTTTAAAATCCCCTCGCTGTAGCTTAGTGAGCTAACTTTTTCATTCATAAATTACTCTTGTAAAAATCAGCTTCAATTTATTCCCTCTCGAAAAATTAGCATGCTCCAGGAGTCGTTAATTGGTGTTAATTAAAAATCATTATGTACCCTAATCCAATAATCGAACACTTCGGTGCAGCCAGTTCCTTACAAAAAAAGTTGATGACAAGCGAACTTTATTCGAAATTCAATTATTCAAACCAATTCCAGGGTGAAAAATCGAACTTGGATGTGTAAAACTGGCTTTAAAACGAGGTATAGGCAAAAAACTTAGCTTAATGACCTCGTCTAACTAAGTAATACTCCCCTAGCAATAAAACCAGTAAACCTAAACCTTATTCTGCCATTCCCCAATCGAAAACACCCAGCCCGATTAATCCGTTCGGGCAAGTTAAAAATCGTTTAAACGCTACCTGAGCACCAATTGAATTATTAATGCAGCCTCCACAAACGGCGCATATTTACCAGCCGCGTAAATAGATGCGCACACAACCAACACGCGTTTTGTTTTCCGTATACGCGGGGACGGCAGATGAAGCTGGACTTTTTCTATAACATGAATGTTATAGAAATTATCTCTATAGATAAATAAATTAAATTAAATAGGGATGACGACAGGATGAAGAAATCAAAATTCTAATTAGTCCTTCAGTCAGGTAATAAAAAAAAATTAGACACGTATTTTTTGTTTAATCAAATTAACAAAGAATGACTAAGTTAAAACGCATTAAAGTTGGAGAGTGGGGGCTAACTACGTCACCGTTAGGTATAAATCGTACCTAACCGCGACGTTTCAACTCAATATATCTCCGTATAAGTTTGATTACGTGAAAAAAGAAAAAATACGTGTACAATACTTTTCAATAATCTTCCTGATAGACTAAGGAAAAAAAGTTGTCGTCATCCCTATTAAATACTCAAAACTCGAATATCTACTACTCAATGCATGGGTAGTTAAGTCAGTTTTTGAATGTTATAGATGAATGGACACATCTTATTATAATAAGCAATGTCTGTGTATAGAATATATATTATACAATAAAAGAATATTTAGACGATAAGCTAACATAATAAAAAAGGTATGTGTTATATAATAATAGATATATTTGTATAAGTCATACCATACATACTTATGAATATAATATAGTTGTAAATAGAAAATATTTAAGTTTTAAAATTGCTGTGCCCATCAGGGTCCATGATGATCTGTATATTAAGCTAAATACCACCTATGCCTGTAACACATGGATGCAATAAAGTATTGAGTATCGACATGGCTTATTATTTTAAAAGTCCCATGCACCCTATCAGATCCCATACTGTCGGACCGTTCGGAAGCTCTTAGCCTCCGGGGAGACTTTGCATCTCTCTGCATCTTCTATCGTCTGTACTTAATGGGGAGCTGTTTAGACTGGTGGCAACCGCGACCTCCTACCACCACTCTCGTCATTGGCGAGACGTTCATGCCCATTTCATAGAGGCATCTGAGTTCATCTACCCTACGTGTCGGTTCTCTAGAACGTTTCTAGCGCGTACAATTAATATTTGGAATGAACTTCCTGCCACGATTTCCCTCTGCGCTACAATTTGAGGCTTTTCAAAATGGGTCATCAAAAAAGGATGAAATCGGATACACCTCGGTGATTCTTGTGGTGTTACAAATGTCTATAGGCAGCGGTAACCACTTACCATTGGGTGAGTCGTCTGCCTGTTTGTCAGTCTATCTACATCATCAAATCAGCTAAAATGATGAATGATCATAAATATCTAAACGAACGCAATGCTATTGGCAATGTCATGTATTACGAACAATTTTAACCTCAATGCTTCTGTAATCTTCCCATATACGTTCGCGTTCTTGTACACAAACACAATTCGTACGTAAAAGCCCGTAGTTTTCCCGGTTGCGCGCGCCAAGTGCGCGCGTGTGCGTGTCCTCGTGTATACACTCGTCGTCTCATCCCTGTGTGCGTACGAGCACAGCACAACTAATATGGCAAGCGGCGCAGCTCTTACGCCGTTGATACAGAGTCTTTTACTGCTTAATTCACACGCCATGTTAATTATGTCGAGCTATGCGCATATGTCCATGTGTGCGCAGGGTTGGCCTTTTGGGAGGGGCGGGTGGGGGTACCGTATTTGCCAACTCGTGCAATTAACAGCTCTTTATGAATATTCAAGAGTTTTTATACCAATTTGATGATCTTCGTGTGTCTTGATATTTAAGATTTGGTGAAGTGAGTATTTCTAGGTATACGAGATATTTATTGAGATGTAAAATATCTCGCAAATTGTGCCTAGTACACAGTAAAAGGAAGTAAGGATGTCCTATAGATAAATACAAAAATTACAAAGGTATGTGTTTGTATAGAATAAGATTTGATATAATGATTATTAGTGGGATATTAGAATACTTACTGGAATGAAATGAGGAAAAACAGTTATAATAATAATATAATTAAAGATGCCTTTATTCGCGTACCTATGCATGTACCTATATTTTTCATTTAGATATATTTTGAAACATGGATGCAGTGAAAATTATACGTAAGTATATTTATCATTTCCAGTAATTATCAAATCAATATTCTTCTAGATAATTTGTGTTAGGTTCTAAGTGTCTTTCTTTTATTAAGAATCTGCAGACAACCGAGATTACATAACGTAAGTACATATTTTTTCATTTATCAGCAATGGAGATTGTCGAAGCATCCCCTTTCATTTTGTAACCTTCCAATCAATATCACAAGCACCATTTCCTTGCTCCCGACCAATCAACATCTTAAAGATTTCCTATAAAACTGATATACAACTCAATTGCAAATCATGCCGAAGAAAATGCCGAAACAACATCTCCAGTTTTACAAGACACTCGACGGGAAACTGTGCGAGCGAGACAACATTACGTTGAAAGAGACAGCGAAAACGGGGTGAGCTCGAAACAGGAATGCTCAAAACGACTTATAACTCGCATTCGTGGGAAAGTGAAAACTGATTTCCTTCGGTGCAAAAAAGGTTTATTTTCGGTTGTTCGTTTTGTTATGTGAGTATTGTGCGTGTTGTATTAAGGCAGAAGAGTGCGGACAACAAATATTGATTCGGTGAGGGTGTCATCGGGGGAAGCGAGGGGCGGGGGCACATAATTTGGACTAATTCCTGCTGTGTTGACACAGGCATGTCTGGCCGGACGGTGTGGCCACGACAGATCAACTTTTAAAAAGTAACGGAAGAAATGGAACTTTTCAGGGTTTCAGGGTTGAAACGGGTTTTAAAATGGAACAATGTGGTAGGAAAATCGAATTGTCGTGTTTAAGATGCAATGAGGATTTTTAAGAACTGCCTTTTCAAATATGTATACTTAGGATACAATAAGGAAATTAGGTTTACATGGCCGAGTTATTCTCTGCGGTAAAATTCTACCTGCCGCTTTCTTTCCCTTTTATCCTTTTACAATGCAATAGTCGCTACTAATTTGAACTCTACAGCCCGTGACGTGATATAAGTAATTCACTGATTAACTGGTATGGAGGCCCAGAACTAGGCAAGGCCAGTCGGTTGGACAGATGATCTCATGAAGATGATAGGAAGATTCCAACTAAAGTATCTGCTTTGAGGTCCAGTGGTCCACACCTTGATGAGGTTAGCCCAAATCCATTAGGGCTCGAGTGCTTGGGAGGAGACCTCCGCTCAGATTTGGGTGGATACTTACATTTTGAAGTAGACGTACCTTAGATATTTACCACTTGAAAGTGCCGGATTGGCTCCGTTGGTAGAACCCGGCCTGCTGTTTCTATGGTCGCGGTTCCGAATCCCGTTAGGGACAAACTTTGTATGATGAGCTGATGAGCATTGAGCATGAATGTTTATACTCGAGTCATGGACGTTTAGTGTTCATACTTATATGTATGCATTTCTCTTTATTATTACCTAAGTATTTATATCGTAGTCTAGCACCCATACCATAGTACAAGATTTGCTAAGTTTGGGGCTAAGTCAATTTGTGTGAGACTTCCCATCCCAAGATATCGATTTGTTTAAAGTTATGTTTGAGTAAAACAACCAACCAGGTCACAAAAGACATCTTGGTACCCGTATGCCCTGTTTGTTGTTTTATTTGATAACATGATTAGAATTCGTTTCGGCTAGAAGGTGGGAAATATTATTAGAATAGTTATCGTTTCCGTTCCTATCGCAGAAAAAAAACCTCAAGTAGGTAACTGTGTAGTGATTTTTTCGTATAGATACAATCATTCCGGCGACATAAGACGGCCGGATTGGTCCAGTTGGTAGTGACCCTGCCTTCTGTTCCGATGGTCGCGGGTTCGAGTCCCGCTCGGGGCAAACTTTGTATGATGAATACGAATGTTTGTACTCGAGTCATGGATGTTAGTATTTATATATTATGTATGTATTTCTCTATATAAGTATTTATATCGTTGTCTAGCATCCATAGTACAAGCTTTGCTTAGTTTGGGGCTAGGTCAATATGTGTGAAATGTCCCAAGATATTTATATTTATTTATATTTTATTCCATAACTACCTACTGAACCATGTTAAATCACCATTAACCCACTTTGAAACGTAAAGACGAATCATGTGTTTGCGCACCGCACCTATGATGGGAATAGAAAATAAGCCATCAGTAGCACTTAGTGTGTGCCCGCACGTTCATACATATTCATCAAAGTACAGTCAGTGTTAATTTGATACGTACACATTTTCGCATTTGCCGAAGCACAAACATGAAGTCAATATTACGACACGCGGTGTAGTACCTAGGTATTTGTGTTGTTGTAACAATTAATTATTAAGCTGTGAATTATTAATGATCGTAATTAGTTACCTAATCACGCGTGCCCACAGTTAGCGTCAATAGTTTAAAAAAAAATTGCTATGTTATACATGGTGGGCCAAAAAATATGGCAAATAATTAACCCACAGTATCGGCTATGGATTCTTAGTATATTGTATAGGTCTTTAATTTTTTTTGAGTTGGTAAAAAAAAATATTTTGTATAGGATTCAGGCGTCGCTCACACAACCAATCCCATATACAATTTTTTTTTTACCAACTTAAAAAAATTAAAGACCTATACAATATACTTAGAATCGATAGCCGATACTGTGGGTTAATTATTTGCCATATTTTCTGACCCATACATGTGTATAGTTAGATAAATAAATCTACAATAGGTAGGCAGGATTGTACGTACTTGTTTTATCAAAAGCGGCTACTTTATTATTCGTAATTAACTTTTGATACCATTTTACGATTGTAAAGCTGTATTTTTCGCCAAACGCTAGTCGACAGTTAGGAGTAGACCTAGTACTAAACTAAAATGCAGCTTTACATTTTTACCTAGGATAACTTAACGACATCCACATTACATCAAAGCATCTCCACATAACCTTATCGCGCTGTTCAAACTTCGCCCTATCTTAAAATATTACCATAGACAAGGTAAGAATATTTCCGAGAACAGATAGCGACAAGCAGCTCTGTCAAGGGTAAAAAATACTGGCTACAGAGATTCCGCCATACGGGCGTCGCTTTGATCACGCGTGTGAATCAAAATTGGAACTTGTTGGAACGTAATTTCAAATGAATTCAGCCAGTGCTGCAGTGTTTAAAATAAAGTAAGAATTCCGGAACGTATTTTAAATAATGAACCTGCTATAGCTACATTAACTTGCCTTGATAAAGTTTTTACTTGAAGATTTTTAAAGAAAAGACGAGAATCATAGGCTAGCTAGAATTATCTAAAGAAAGATAAAACACTAAGCTGTTATACAATACAACCTTATTATTGAGACAGTGTGTGCTGCATTCATTTACAACATACCTACCTACCTAATTACAACTCTTTCACAAGACCAGTTGTTGCAAAGCGGAGCCTGAATCCAAATCAAAACCTCCTAATCCTAAATGCCAAAAACATTAGCCGACAACAATAACAATTTGCCGGCAATATGGCGTCACCTAATAAACGTCAAATGATTCAACCGCACAAAATCAGGGATGTTCCGCCCCGGGCCGGCCTACCCTAGCGAGGGATGATCCTTCTTACCCGATATTAACGCCTGCGGCGATGCAACCCTATAAATAAAAAAAAACTTATTACAATCCGACGGATTCGCTGGTATAAATATGTAATGATTTTTTAGGGCTGACCCTTACTAAACGTCAGGAATTTCGGTTACCGATACGCCTTTCTTTAAGAAACTGCGAATGTACTCGTATAACACGAAATCGCGAATATTTGGGAAGGAAGTGGGGACTTGCCATGTTGTCAAAATAGAGGCCCTACTCTCGCCCACCTCCAAATTCAGAGCCTTTATGTAAAAGAAAACACCTATTGCCATTATGTTACTTTACACACAAACGCGCACGGAATTATCTATAGGTAGGTTTTATCTCAACTGACTCTTCGACAATAAACCTAATAAACAAGACGAACTTTGTGTAATTTATTAAAGTGAAACATAAAATGCAATAAGGACTCTCGACAAAGTTTAGGTGAGAGCCAACAGTAAGAGCGATGGAAGTTTATGAGAATTTCGAATTCTTGAGTCCTGTCTTCAAGTTTAGACGAATATCGGACCTAGTGTTGACTTTAGCAGTTTTGATAACAATTTGTCAGACGCTGAAATATCCCGCTCAATGAAATCTAATTTTAGTTTGTTAGGTTCACTTTAGGTTTAAGGAACAAATACTTACGCATTATTAGTTTTTAATTCTTGATTTAGAAATGAGTTAGTTGAAGTAGCCAAAAGCTCAATTTCATTGATTAAAAACTTTTCGGTCAATTTCCCACGCTAGATTTCTTTTCAGCTGCATGATCGAACTGGCATGCAAAAAATTACCAAACGAAACTGCCGTTTCATTTTCAAAAAGCTTCGAGCTCGAGTGGCCGTAAGTCGGTGCATCGGTGCTCTCCTGTTTGCGCCAATCGGTCGACGACTCGCAAACAGGCCGTGATAGCGCTGAAACTTTAATATGTTGAAACTATTGATTATTGTTCACTGGTCCCAACGTCTGTGAGATTTTGTTTTTAGGTAATGAGATACATATTTATACATACTTGCGTTATACATATTTATACATATAGATACATATTTGCGTTAGGTAATGAGGTATATGCGTGTTGGGTTTGAAATGAAATCATCCATATTCATTAAATCAAAAGATTTTGTGACTTCGGCGAGCTACAATTTCTTATAGGTACTGCATTCATTCACTTTTTTGAAATGGAATTTCAATCATCTCTTTTGAACACAGTCATGTTCATTTTACGGCTCGTAGCGTCGTAGCCGCTTCGGCCGTCTACAGAACCGGAGTTTCGGAACTGGTTCCGTACGAGGCTTTTAAATTACTTGTATGGAACTGGTTCCCTACGAGGCTTTTTTTTACCTGTATGGAACTGGTTCCGATCAAGTAATTATTATATTTCATCAGCCGTGTACGGAACTATTAACTATTAACTATCAAGTATTCAAAAAAACGGAGCGGTCCACGTGGTCTAATTCACTTATTGTCCATTCCTCAACCGTCTATTCCCCGAATGTCTGTTCCCTGAAAGTCCATTCCCTTGAATGTCTATTCCCTGAATGTCTATTTTCCCCGAATGTCGACTAATAGTTTACCGGTAAGGGTCCACTCAGTCCGTGAATATGCAAAGACTTAGGAATGTGACTGGGTCGACGGGTCCCCGCTACGCGGGGCCCCTATTTCTAGGTAGTTTGCCCTTCGGGCGTATATAGATGACTAACAAACCTAACCTACATTCACACCTTTGACCTAAGTAAGATATGTATGTATAAATAGTATAGGTACATAGGTATAAAGTAATCGGAATCAGTTACCTACAAATTACTTTATGAAGTAATCGCAGTCGGTTACCTAAAAGCACAGCAAAAGCCTCGATCGGAACCAGTTCCATACAGGTAAAAAAAAGCCTCGTAGGGAACCAGTTCCATACAAGTAATTTAAAAGCCTCGTACGGAACCAGTTCCGAAACTCCGGTTCTGTAGACGGCCGAAGGTGTCGTAGCACGCCCGTAGAACAGAATTAATACAAGCTTCTTAAACATTGCGTCTTTCTACACTTGTGTTTCATTACTTACCTATTGAAATATTTTGCATTAATAAATAAATTGAAAGTTTACAAAAGGCGCACCTCTCATTACCGCGTAAGAAGCGCCGCGCCATCCGCGGGACTCCAAAATAAAGTAGGTACTAGTGAAGGTAGCAGGAAGCCGATGGATGCCTGTGCCGCATGAAAGACTATGTGGTGTGCTGGTGAACCACAATAGTCAGCCATTTGTGAACCTTACATCTGGAGCGAGTAGTAAATTTCGAAACAATTAAAATCAATTAAGATCGTTTCCGTTCACATCACAATTCAAAAACGTGCTCAAAATTTCATCCGTGGCTTCTTTTGTCGCTTTTCTCTCTTTCCTCCCTATAACGCTTCGGCCGGTCCTTATACTCGTACCTATGTTCAACAGTCGACGTCCTTCGGCTGAAATTATAATGAGGACTGAAAAAAAAAGTCCCACCGTGAAGCAATTTTCGCTGCAATCTTAAAGATATTTAGAAACAAAACAGTCATATGTACAGTGGCTCCTGTAACATGTAACACTAAAGGTCGTATTCCAAGGCTAGCGATCGATGATGAGTTTGATGAGCGACTGACGCTAGCGGCTGTAGCGGCCGTCTGTTGCTCCCATCGGCCGCGCGCGTCCGTCGCAACCCTTAAAAGCGGTTCCGTACATTCACATAGAAAGACTATGGCCGCGTGCATTCGAACGCTGGCCGTAGAATACCAGCTTGAAGGGCATTTTTTCATCCATAATTTTCGAGCGCGATGGCTTGTTCTATGGGTCCCATCAACTACAGTTAATTACAGCAAAAGGTGACTCACGATCAAATGATAAATGACAGTTTGAAAAACAAAGATGGCGACGGTCACGTGCACCGCAATCATTCCGTGTTTTATGTGTTTACTCGATTATTTACGGCTTGGTTTTACGGCGAAATTAACTTGTTTGGACAAGGGACCTAAGGTGGAACTGAAGCCTAATTACCGGCTTTGTCCACAGTCAGTGAACCTTTGGAGCCTTCCTGTTTTAGGTATTTCCGTGTGTAGCGTGATTTTACATAAGTAATAGTAACAGTAATAGTAAATAGTAAAAGTTTTACATAAGTAAATATATGATTTTAAAAAAGGTGTCTATGATTTTTTTGAACGAGCGGATAGTTTGGTTAGGTACAAAATAACAAATGGCAGTATTATTTAAGGTTATCAAGGCTTATCTCCATTCTACAAGATCTAGTTTAACCAGCCAGACAAAAGAGACTATTAAAAATTCAAATAGAGCCATAATAAACTGAAAAACATTACGAGAAAACTAAAAAACAGGACGTAAAGTTGACTTCCGTTGTTCAATTCATTACATAAGCTCCATTCCGAAAATTGCAGTAGAATAATTATAACGTTTAATTATTTCAGAGGCAGAAAATCTTACGAAGAATCATCTTGAAAGAAATATGACGACTCTAATTGCGCTCCTTCATTAATCTTCAAAATAAACATTACTTACTTATAAGTGTAACTTAGGTATAAGGGCATTAAGTAGTGTATTTGCTCTGAGCCGCATAAATTGTAGATTCGCTAAGCTGCTACTTAGATACTTTGCAACTTGGGTGTACTTAGCAGAGTTACCGCTCGGGTTCGGAATAATTTAAGGAGGGTATGCCGTTGTTAGAATATTATTGTTCACGTATAGTTCAAATTCCTTAGTTTAGTTTCGCCGCCATCGTTCGGCTCGCCATCTAGCTTCAAGTAGCGGTAGCAACTGCTAAACGGTCGGGTAATCGGAGTTCAGCCACTGGACGCTAGATGTCGATCTAGTGTTAACCCGGGTTTCGGAGCATGCACTGCAGTATGGGCTCTGCCACTCTTCTTGTATCAGTTCTCTATGGTTCTGCTTAAGCGTGTGGTAAGTGCTCCGTTGAGTTCCGGTAAAGGGGTAAGAGAGTCGGTGAAGTTACCACCAACATTTAATATTAGTCCTTAGGGTTATTGACACATTCGTTATCTTATGATTGCACGTGTCCATGGGCCACTGTGATGATCACTTACCATGAGGTGTGCTCGTTTACCAACAAAATCAGCATTTCCAAAAAATGTATTCATACTCCATTCCGGACAGCGCGGTGGAGCTCAGTGATTTCGTTTAGGTAACTGTAAGGTAAGTTAAGCGCTTTGACCGTGGACATAACATTTTACTATGGAACGAAATCAATGTAAGCACAAACATTTCTCAAATAATTCAATAACTGAAGAAATTCACAGCCAAGATTATAAATCGCATTTGATAATCTGTAAACACGAGGAATCAAATGTTAGAGCAGGACGCAACTTAGAAGGCGCGCGGTTTAATCAAAAATAGTATCTGGGTCAACGGCTTAAGTGCATCGCCGCGCGCCATCTAAGTTGTTTCTTGCTATATCTACCCGTATTCAATTATTCTGTCAAGGGAGCCCTTGCAGCGGGTGAACGCATCCTAAACAAACAACATACCCTGAACGCATCTGCTCTACTATGGTCTATGGAAAACGCCCCTCCAATAAAGGACGATAAGTTGCCAGCAATCAAAATTGAAAATGGAGTTCGTTGTTTTTGAACGTTAATGAGTTTGGTAAATTGGTATTTTCAATAACCACAAACCAAATTCGGTTGTTACTTATATTCTGATTCTGAAATTATAATTAGGTACCCTACATTCATCGCAACATAGAAACAATAGGTATATACCCAAAAAACTTAGCTAAATGACCTCGTCTATGCAGTAGTAACCTGTCTGTCTGTATGCGAAAGTTGACGTATTAATTGAATTTGCCTCAAATTTTCATATCAATTTGGAACACAGCTACATACAACAGTGAATGATTAGCCCACGTCATCAAAAACTGAAATTGATGTATATTTTTTAGTTCCTACACTAGCTTACTAAATCAAATCGAGTTCAGTCTAGGCACAGACAAGAAAAGACAGACAAAGGTCGGCTTGTGTTTACAGTAGCTACCTACATAGAAAAAGTAAAGTAAACCTTCATACAAATCAGCGTACATCCGAAATACGTGTTAAATGCGATAATAGATGTCGCTGCCTAGGTAGCCCGCATACAAATTTGAACTCCATGAGCAACATCTAGATGGCGTTGGGCAGGCGAAGTATGAAAACTTGAAGCCCCTGGCTATTGTCGATGTAGAGATGTAATACGTCCTAATGTAAAGAGATTGATAGTCTATATAATTATCTTGTTTCTACTTTGCGAAAATAAATCATAGCATTAAGTTAATGATTCTAATGATATCACAACGCTCTCCACACAATCAAATATGTAATGTGTCATTAAACGCACAAAGCTCATCGCCGAAAAAAAGTTGAGTACACACACTCTTGGCGCTGTCCACGGTCCTATTTGCGGAAGCAATTTCGCGAAATGCCACAATTTATTTAAAAATTACCCCCTTGTTTGTGAGGGTAAATATTGACGTGTTTGGTTTATGATAATGGCAACACAGGTACGCCTAGCGACAGTATTATTTAACAGGCTCGAATATTTACCGTCACAGTGTAAAGTTTACGATATAATATTTGTAAAGTGATGCTCCTCTTTTGAAAGTTAGTGTTTACAGCGTATATAGGTTTTTAATAAAAGGCAAATTTGTAGAAGAGCGCTATGAATCCGTTCAAATTGTTTGTGTTTGCAAATAATTGAACAGGAGGTTGACCGACTGACTAACCTAAATTTAACTTCTGTATCGAGTAGAGCAAACATAATTTATACCTATAAATAATATAAGTAGGTACCTACATTAATCAAAGTACAAAGTCACATAGGTATGTATAGTGATAATTATGAAGTTACTATTATAGGTACCTACCTACTTTACATTTACAGCTTCAATGTTTTTCGCAAATGAAGATTTAAAAACCCTGCTTTTATCTCGAAATGTTTGTTCATTCAATCATAGAAATATCTGTACCTACCTACCTAATTAAAATTATTTGAAGACTCATTATCCGCCTCTATTTGATCAGGCAGTATAAATGTAACCGTCAACTAGAGATAATCTCTACTTACTATATGAAGTCCCGCGCCTCCAGATTTCAAAACGCTTCAAAGTATTTAAAAGCACCTCCAACACTCTCAACGCATGTGTGCGTGCTGAGACAGCCGTCAACTATGTGTTGAGAGTGTTGGTGATGCTTTTTAAATGATAGGTAATAAATACATAGAAGGATGGATTAATATACCAATACCAATAGGTACAAATACATAGAAGCATTTGAAATGTGGAAGCGCGGGACTTCTTACAATAGATTATCTCTACTGGCACTATTAGTAAAAGAAACAAGTGAAAAGAAGATTTATATTACAAAGTACTATCTCTATGACGCTTCTAAATTTACGTAGTTAATGCCATTGTGAGCCAAACAAAAGAGGCGACAGCCGACGTTCTCAATCAATTTATAATAAGTGTTGACTTGTTAGGCGGCTCCAAACAAGCTCCTCGATCGAACTCAAAGTCTAATGGCAAACAATATCATCATAGTATTTGTACAGAAACAACAAATTTGTAGCTAGCTTTAAATGCAAGCTTAACAGGCCGGCACACACTCACGGTGTGTGCTCAGACAATATGTAGGAGACTACTAAGATCTTAAGCAACGCGATAAAATGAATCTCCGTTTGCGACTGATACCTACGGCCCAAATCAAACAGCCAGCGCCATTTTGTTTCCTCCTAATCCACGCCAAACTGAACCTAAACACAACAGCAGTAGACCTATCGGACATTGGCCCATCGCTGTAGAAACATCGGAAATTAAGGGAGGACTAGACGCGGCTGTTTGCCGTTCACCGTGGTCCCAGGACGAAGTTACAAATATTTGACGTGTCAATTTTGCGAATGTTGACCAAGTATTGCGGTTAATATTCCTGACCCGGACAACCTGGGCGCCCGGTAATTAAATGACTCAAATATTCCTACTGTTAATTTATTAAGTCGGAACTTGGGATATTAGCTATACAAATTTATGGCGAGTTTGAACATTGGAAGATACACCAATCCATTTAGGTAAGTTGCCCGCGCCTACCACCTGTTCGCTACAATAAAGACTTAAAATGAAGTGATCTACCTCTTCCTGCCTCGTTTTTCATGTGCGGCATTAAGAATTTGTCTCCAAAAACTCGAAACAATTTGACAAAAACCATTGTCCCTTGTTAGGGCATATTGCTCGAACGCTATTTATTTTCAAGTGGCAACACCGAGCGAAAACAAAAAACACTAGACCGTTCGGCAACTGTTTTCATTGACAACAATGCGTGAGTGTTAAAGAGTAAGAGGTGCTCGAGAGCGCACTCACTTTCGCGACATAGGTATCTGAGTAGGGGCTCTCGGCTCAGTATTTTCATTGTATGCTTTTAATTTTGAGTGCGCGAACTAGCTCGCTCTCCCGGGAGGAATGTTTGCGAGGGTAATATTTGCTTCCGCTGTATAATTCAGCCGGCCGCCATATTTGCCAAAGAGCAATCATTTTAATATCGTCAGGCATCACATTAGGGTCGCAAACGTTCTTTCGTGGATGGATTAATTTTTTAATTTTAATTGCGGCGTTTTACCTTTACGTTTAATTTTAACGTCGCTATTTTGTGACATTTACAACACTACTGTTGTCCAACACTAATAAGCAACGTATCCGAGGACACGTCTCCGGGACCTCGGTCTTGTAGCTTATTGCTACGTTGTATTGCATGAGCCTGCGGACTCAGTAGGTAACGGTACTTGGTCTGTTGGAAAATAAATGTTACATGTTCAACTTGTCATCAAACTTGTTAGCTTATAGAAAGGTTCATTTTCATACAGAAAAACCGGCCAAGTGCGTGTCGGGCCACGCGCAAAGTATAGGGTTCCGAAGTTGACGATGCCCACAGTACCTTTCTAAGACTTATTAGCATCTAGCTAGCCTGTGGTATGACGTGCCCACCCGACGCCCCTGCCGCTCGAGAAAAATCATTGGTATTTTAATCATTTCATAAGTTGGTGGACTATTACTCGTAAGTTTGTACGTACAGCCTACTTAGCTGTGATAGTTTTCCTTTCAACTACGTTATATATGCCACAACCGTGATTTTTTTTCAGCCATTCAAATACCACCATTTAGCTGACAGGGGGGGGGGGGGGGGTACACGTGACTCTAACAAAAAAATAGCACTTTAAAGCTTAATATTTCACAAACGCATCACTTAATCAAAAAATGTTTTTTACAAACCCACATTATTTTTTTAAGACCTATTCAACGATATGCCGCACCACGGGGTACGCAAGAAAAAAAATACATCCCCACTTTACGAGTACGGGAGGTACCCTATAAAAAAATATATTTCAAAATTTTATTGTACCACTTTGTCAGCGTAGCTAATATGTATATTCATGCCAAATTACAGCTTTCTAGAACTAAGCATCTCCGAGCAATAGTGCGGACAGACGGACGGACGGACATGGCGAAACTATAAGGGTTCCTTGTGGACTTCGGAACCCTAAAAATGACCGGTTATCTTGGCGGGATCGCAGACTAATGGCTAATCGCAATGCCACTATGTATTACTTGGTGCGCGCCTAAATGTGTATAGAACGATTCATTATCTGGACAATGCACGCCGTGGTGAAGCTATGAAGTTAGACAAAGAGAAATGCAATGCTTTTTCGCCCCTCACCGCCGCCGCGCACCGGCTCCAGTTATCAGTTACTACTTTCATGCTCAGCCAACAAGGGCAACAAGAGAAAGGAAAGTAGCATACCTCGGACTTTACTCAGGCATGATCAATTCTACCTTCTCCAATTTAGCACGATGGTCGAGATAGAGGGGAAAGGCGCGTCGGTAGGAGGAACAATCGTGGCTCCGTAACATTATGCTACGTTTATACGCTCGTGCCCGTGCTCGTGAACGTGCCCCTTAAATGTCGTTTTGAACGCCGACCATGTAAACAGGTACCCGACCATGTACTATTGTCGATGTACGCCGTAATGTAAAGAGATTGACAGTCTATACATCTTGTCACTGTGGTAAGTAAATGCTTGACCCAATGGTTCACTGGTAGAGAATGCCTTATGGCATTAATTTCGCCATTTGTACTATAATTGTATGTGCAATAAAGCTTAAATAAATAAATAATAAATGTCCCATTAGTGGTTATTGCTGCCATCTGTCGATAAGTGTTCACACTAATTGTAATACTGGTATACTAGCGCCATCTAGCTCGCCCCTGCCATATCAGGTAACAGCTAACTAGAACGAACTCTTCGTTGTAAATGGTTGAGTTAATAGAGGTCGCCTACGAAACAAAAAAATGTTGACTATTCTATTCGAAAGGAAGGAGTAACAAAGCAGACGTGTCCATTATTTTTTCGAAATTATAATCAACACTTATATTATAACTCCGAAAATAGCTCTTCTGTCGGTTACAATCAAGTACCTACTAATAACGTGTATACACTTTTGGACCTTAGTAAAGTAAGTAAAGTAAGGTGCAAAGTGAGTACATATTGACGAACTCCATTGTACCCTCTTCCTTCACGCTTCACGCTGGGTCAATTTAGTGAGATCAAATTTGGTACGGTGCTAGTTGGGTGGATTTCCAGGGAAGGACATAGGTATTCTGGAAAAAATCTCACGGGAACGCGATAAGATCGAATGAGGGCCACTGTATTCCTTGCTCACTTGTTGGCGCCACTACCTGCAAGGTGGTGGCTGTCGTCAATGTCAACGTTTTGTCATTTCGTTTCATACAATAGTGTATCACTGTGACATTTAACGATTCGGAGACCTCAATGTTGCCAAAAAAAAAGAAAAAAGCCGTGGTGGCCTAGTCGTTCGACCTACCGCCTCTCATGCAGAGGGTCGGGGGTTCGATTCCGGTTCGCACCTCTAAGTTTACTTATGTGTGAAATTCAATTTTAATTTACCACTGAGCTTTTCAGTATAGGGAAACATCGTGAGGAAACCTGCACGCATCTGCGAAGAAATTCAAAGATATTGGAAGTCCCCAATCCGCACGGGGCCGTGGGGGGACTATATATAGCCCAAACCCTCTCGTGATGAGAGGAGGCCTGTGCCCAGGCAGTGGGACGCAAATAGGCTGTAGTAGTAGTAGTAGTAATGTTGCCAATTTAAGTAGCTTGTAATATGACACATAATGTTGACCTCGGAGGACAGCAAGCGCCTCCAGCGGCGGATTCACTCGCGGTGACCCTTATTAGAGATCTTCTACTATCTAAAGTCCCGCGCCTTCACATTTCAAAACGCTTCAATTTCTTTATTATTATTTAAAAAGCACCACCAACACTCTCAACGCATAGTTGATGGCTGTCTCAGCTCGCACACATGTGTTGAGAGTGTTAGTGGTGCTTTTAAATAAATTGAAGCGTTATGAAATGTGAAGGCGCGGGACTTTAGATAGTAGAAGATCTCTACACGCAGACGAAGTCGCAAGCAGAAGCTATTTAGTTAAGGTAGGTATTAGTGGTTTAAAATATAGCTGTTGTAAAAAGTTTAAAGTGTGTTCGTTTGTTTGTCCTTCCTTCACGTCCCAACGTGTTGACCGATTTGGATGAAATTTGGTATGGAGATAGTTTGAGACCCGGGCAATAACATAGGATTCTGTTATTCCCGACGATTACCACGGGAACGGGTTTTCCACGGGTCAAACCAATTTTTCAATACTTCTATTGCTATAACTGTCTAAATGTTAGTATCATCGTGTACGCAAATTCAAAGTCTACGCGGGACGAAGTTCGCGGGCATCATCGGCTAGTTATTTTTTTTCCAATTTATTTCTATTTATAAATGCCGTGGTGGCCTAGTGGTTCGACCAGACCTATCGGCATTAAAAAAGTTAAACGACGATTTAGATATTTGAGTGCAAAATAATTAAACACATTTTTCAGCATTATTTAATAGCAAGTAAGCACTGTTGTATTTCGGTTGGGGGCTAAGGCAGCCGGTGAAAATTTCTGGCACAGAGGCATTCCATCTTCGGCATCAGAGGCAACGCATTCGAGATCTTATGGTTTCTCGATGGGAGATCATAGGATTTAGGTGTCCATGCAGCGAGCACTTACCATCAGGTGGGCTGTGCGCTCGTTTGCCTATACCATTGATATAAAATAAATCAGAACAAAAATATTTATTTACTCGATAAATCACACCCCATTCTAACTACATGAGTTTGCGACTGTACAACACATGTCACAATTGCCCGAATCCGGAGCAGCACACGAACCGGCTCCAGTGCAGGAGCTTGAGCCTTTCCCGCTTCGGGCTCCCTTGCAAGAGTCGGCTCCAGTACAGGATGCCCTGCCTGCACCACTTTCAGATCCTGCACATGAATTTGCTCCCGTGCACGACTCGATTCCGCTTCCCGAATTTGCCCCGCTGCACGAACTATCTGCGGTGCAAGAGCGCTCACCGCTACCGCTGCGCACTCCTGAACAGGATTTGGGTCCAGTACACGTTGCTGTCCCCAATCCTGAACACGGTCCAGAACATGCATCATCTCCGGTGCACGAACCTGGACCCGCACAGGTCGCTAGACTTGCGAAGCAAACACAACCTAAGATCACTAGAGACAACATTGTTCTGCCGATTTTAGGCCATGTTTCTGTTTTTGTACTCGTTTTCGTCCTCGATATAACCCTATTAACCTTATTATTGAAAAAGGTCATGTGGATAATCTATTATGCATGACCTTTTGAATAATAAGGTCTGCTCTAGCAGACGCTGAAAGGGATGTTCGTTTGCAAAAATCGCGGAGCGCGAAATGTTCTGCGTTTCGTCTACCTGCCGCGCGCGCTCATGGTTATTTTATAGATGAGTCCCCCCCCCCCACCTACAATTAAGAGGCCTTGTTCACTTATTGCTCCAATTCTCAGAAACTACGCCTATTTCAACAAGAACATTAAAGTCCATTAAATTTGCAACATTTTTTTAAGTCAAACTGCAGGTGTGCCACCAACATGGACCGTGCTATGGCCTGTCAAAAATTATCGATTTTCCCGAATAATTCTTAATTGGACAAGCAAATTATCACCCCCAAGGCATAGTTAGGACTTGTTATTTTCATAGAGGGTATGATTATACATATATCCCACCAACGGCCAGGTCCCACGTTTTGACATTTTGAACGCTTGGCTCTCTATAAGATCTCATAACTTTTACCAGAAAGTACAAGCATTATTCTTGGCACTTGTCTTGGCGTCACTTTAAATAACAATTTTTTTCGTGTATCATCTCTTTTTGTAAGAGTTATGGGTTTTAACAAAATAGGTAGATGTTTTTTTACCTTGAACCAGTAGTTATTGTACCTATTCTAAAACCAATGTTTATGTTCTGAGCTTGATATTTAACGAAGGTTCCATACGAACCCCTTTTTTTTTTTTTTGCGCTGCGGAAATGCGTTTACGCATCCCACCGGCCCGGGGGGAGGGCAGGGTGGTTATGTGGGACTCGCCTATAGCGGACGGAATAGCCACTAAAACCCCAGCGATTCTCCTCCACGTTATACGTGTGAGAGCTGCGGGTTCGCTTTGGAGCATTCTACCGCAGCCCTCTCAGCGGGGGCCCCTTCACTGCGGGCCAGCTCCGGATGAGTGCCTCGGGAACTCAAACTCCAGCGGACTCAGTTGGCGGACGGCGGGTCCCTCCGACCCCACCGTTCAGTCCGCTAGGGTGGGGCGTTAAGGTGCGCGTAGCGCCTTCGCGCTCTCCCCACCCTACGTCGTCGGATTGGGGGCGCAAATGGATCATCCTCACGCCCCCGCTTCGCGGCCTCCTTCTCCGAATAACATTTTCGCAGAAGGAGGCCATCGCCTCCCAGCACCTCTCACTTTCGAGCATACTGCCGACGATGGTCGGCAGCGAGAGGTCTGTTCCGACAACGGCGACCAGGGCACTCCGTTGGCTTGCCCAGGCCGCACACTCCTCCACGGTGTGGCGCACGGTGTCGGTATGTGCGCCACACTCGTGGCAAACCGGGCTCTCCTCCCGGCCCGCGACTCGATGCAGATACTCACCGAAGACTCCGTGTCCAGTGAGTACCTGCACCAGGCGAAAGGAAAGAGATCCCCACTGCCTGGCTCCCAACGATCAAAATGGGGCAGGATTGCTCCCACTGTCGTCAGACCGACCGTGACGGACCCTAGATTTTCCTTCCACCGCAGGAGCAGGGCGACTTCCCCCGCCTCCCGTAACCCCTCCACCTCCCTAGCGCTTGGGTGCTCCCCCCTTGCTCGCAGGACAGCACGATAGTCGTGGACCTCCGCGAGGACTTCCGCCCGCAATTCCCATGGTGGGTCGCAGGCCAGGAGAGTCGTGGCAGCCCACGACACCGTGCGATAGGCCCTACACGCCCTCGTTGCAATGACCCTCTGCGATTTACGCAAGAGGGCCTTGTTCTTCGTCCCGAGGGCTTCGAGCCAGACCGGAGCCCCCTACAGGGCCATACTGCGGATTATTCCGCAGTACAGCCTCCTGCACAGGGATCTCCCAAAACCCCATTTCACCCTCCCTTACAGGGGGGATGTTGAGGTCTGTGTCATCCTCCCTGGTTGGAGGCACCATCGGTGGAGGGGCGTGGCCCGTTGAAGCAGGGAACAACTACCCCACGATCCCCTCCACGGCCACAGAGTCTAGGCTCTCTAAAGGTGAAGGCCCCAGATTCCGCAGCTTCCTCCGTGCTGCTTTATACGGGCGCCCCTAGGGCTCCCGTAAAAGCAGCCGATCAAACTCCTCCGAGAGATTGATCGGCTTCCCGTGAGGAGGCTTTTGCTGTTGAGATAGCCAGCTGGAGCGTCTTTTTCTTTTCTTTATAGGCGCTCCACAGTTGCTCCTCGCGCTCGTCCAGGGCGCCTTTATTGCGAAGGCGGTGGCGACGGTGACGGGCATACGCCCGTCTAGCCGCATTAGCCTCTATTCTCAGGGCCGCGATCTCCCCTGACCACCAGACCAGTACACCTGGCGTCGAGGTGCCCTGCGCTTTGCCCTTGGCATGGAGGCGTCGCACACAGCAGTGAGTGCGGCGCGCACACGACTAGCCAGGGCGTCGATTTCTCCAGCCGGATTCTCCTCGGAGACCATAGCCGCGGGAGCCTGCCACCGCTCAATGATTGCGGCTTCTTTGGCAAGCTCTCTGTCCATTTTCCCGAAGACCCAACGTGGGAAGCGACTGGGCCCTTTGGGCGCAGGCGGAGATCCATTTGTGGAGACCACAAATCGGATATATCTGTGGTCCGACAGGGTCTCCACTTCCTCCTCTGCTCTCCAGTCCACGACCCTGCGTGCGACAGAGGGAGTGGCGAACGAAAGGTCCACCACTGACCCTCCCCGCTGTCGCACGCAGGTGCCCAAGTAACACATTAGCGACATATAGAGCTTATTTTATAGCCTTAGGTGCTACAAGGGTGCTACAATAGCCACCATTAACTGTTACAGCGATACAAAAGGCTTAATAGAGTTTACTACCACTAAAGAGCGTAAAAAGGGTCTATAAGAGAGTTATAATAAGCTTAAACTCGTATAACAGCGACTACAATCACTCTTGTGCAGGTTACGCAGTTAGTGCTATCGCTTTTAGCATGATATAACTCTTTAAGTTCTATAAAGGATATAATTTCGTGCTTTTAACCCTAACAGTACTATAGTGGTGTCTACTAACTCCTTCAGGTCTATAACAGCGATAGAAGAGCGTCTGTTATCGCTATTATACAGCTGAAGCCTGCTGCCTTACAGGCTATAGTGATTATTACCACCCTAAGCTCTAAAGAAGAGCTTTAGTTGTAGAAGAGTGCTAGCGAACTCTTTTGGAGTTAAAAATACTTATATAGCGCTTAAAGTGATATAAAACTCAATTATATCACTTTGGGTGCTACAACAGAGATTTCTGGAACTGTTGTAGAGCCATGAGTGAGTTATAGCGCCTTTGTGCAGGTATAGGAGTTAAAAGCCACTCATTTGGCGGCCCATACAGGTCCGCCATTTCTATTGAAGTAATAAATAAATAAAATAATCTACATTACACACAAAACATTACAAATGACCTATAAAATTGTTAAATGTTTAAGTATATAGCATAGACACGGAATGCCGATGTTCTTTTATAAAGAAAATGAATCATTAAACTTGTTTTTATCGGATATTTAAGTACATATTTGTAACAATGCTCTACACCAATACATTTGTTATGATTCTGCAAAAAGCCACTAAAATGAAAGCCCTTTCAGAATTTGATAATAATATGTATAGTATTTCACAGTAAACTTACCTGCGCAATTGATTTCCTGTGGAATCACAAGCTCACTCACGAAATGTAAAGTACCTTAATTTAACTTCACTTTCAGCCATTAAATTATCACAAGACACTTTACAAATGCAACAAAACTATAAGCAGTCAAACTAAAATATTCTTCGATATAACCTTATGTATATATCGCCACTTTAAGAGTTTAAGGCGTCCATTTTGGAGTATTGTATCGCTTTCAGAGCTAGTAATCGCTGTTGTAGCGCCGTTGTAGAGCTTTAAGTGTTAGTAGTAGCTATTGTAGCGCCACTCTAGCACTAAGAGCGATAGTACCGCAACTCTGCCACTTTAAGCTTTAATTATGGAGTATTGTATCGCTTTAAGAGTTAGTGACCGCTTTTGTAGCGCCATTGTAGCGCTTTAAGTGTTAGTGGTTGCTATTGTAGCGCCGTTGTAGCACTTTAAGAGTTAGTGACCGCTTTTGTAGCGCCATTGTAGCGCTTGATAGTGGCCACTAACACTGTTATAGCGCTATTATAGCACTTAAGGCGCTAAAAAGTTATGCCAAAATGGCGCTATATCGGTGCTATATCGGCTTATAGCGCCGATATACCACCTATTCTAGCGCTCTTCTAACACTGTTAGAGTTAGTGACCGCCATAATACCACCCTTATAGCACTCAAAATTAACTCTTAGTGTTACTTGGGTGTGGACTGTCCCTCTGTTTAGGAGGGACAGATCCGCCAGGGTAGCCCAAACTTGAACGGCCCTCCCGCGAACGTTGCACGCCGGGTTTCCCCAGGCGCGTGACTTTGCGTTCAGGTCGCCCATGACCAACGCTGCCTTAGGCGCTAGGCGTGCAATCACCGCCCCGACGGAGTCAAGGAACGACTCAAATTCCGCCAGGGTACGGTTGGGGGAGAAATATAGCCCCACGACCAAAAGCCCGCCCCAGTCCGCGACCGCGAGACCCGGCCCTCTTTCGACGGCCTTCAAAGGGGGTCCACTGCCCACGCCAGCAACCACGGGTACGGAGCCGTCCGTGTCCCCAACCCAATTAGGTTGTGAAGGGACATAATACGGCTCGCATACGACCGCGACATCTATCAACCACTGCGCCATGGACTGCAGGAGAAGATCTTGAGCTCCGGCGCAGTGGTTGACATTCGCCTGTAGAATGCTGCACTGTCGGAGCTAGGCCATCAATCCGACATGTTAGCAGTCTCCTCGTTTTGCCGCGGCCCCTGGTTGGCTGTAGCGGCGGCGGCTGCTGTTCGGGCAGCCTTCTTCCCTTTTTTCGGGGGAGGGGCACATCTCCTTCCTCCCATATGGTAATGCGTAGCTCGCACGCCCTCGTCAGCGCAGACTGCGCAGTGGGCTTCGCTGACGTCACAGCTTGCCACGCGGTGTCCCTCCTTTCCGCAGCGGAAGCACAATGTGTCCCGGCTCTTGTTGGAGGGGCACGTGGTCCTGGTGTGCCCGGTACCCATGCATTTAAAGCACCGCAGAGGACGGCTCTCAAGCACCTCGACCCTGGCTGAGCTCCACCCGACAAGGATCCTGCCCGCGCTTTTCAGGGCCGCGGCCACTGCTATTGGGCACGAAACTAGCGCCGAGCCATTACCCGCGCCTCTTATGCGAATCGGGAACACCCTCACCTCCTCCTCCCTACATGTAGCAGCCTTGGCAACAGCCGCGGCCACATTTCCTTGTGTGGCCGTTTCGTCCAGGCCCGTGATGCTAAGATCGACCGATTTTACGGGCCTGTCTACCTTTGAAATCCCGTCTAGGACCCTCTTTAGGCCCTCGGCCAACTTGTTCGCATTTTCCTCCCTGTTTGCCCCAGACAGCTGGAGGAGGCGAGCTCCGGCCGCCGTGTCACGGAACTTGATTGAACCAGGTTCAATACCAAGTTCCACGATATTTACCTCCTGCACTACCCGCGAGAGGAGGGCGGGGTACGTAACTCCCCTCTCAGCCGCATCAGCGCTCAGGACGATGGTTACCGCTGCAGTTTTAGAGGGGCTCACCCTTGGCGGTTTCTTTGCCGCTTTTTGCGCCACTTTGTTCTTCGGTGGTTTGGTGGCCACCGGTGCCGAAGTTGTGGAGGGTTTCTTGGACCTTTTCTTCTTTTTTACGACCAGGACAAAGGGCTCTGTGTCCTGGTCAACCACTGGAGTCTCCACTGGGGCCGACGACGGCCCCGGAACCTGGTCCTTTGAGCGCCTCGGCGTCGGGAGGGCGGGGAATTCTTCCCTGTTATTAGCCGTCGGGGCGGCGGCACCGGATGCACCCTTGGACTTTTTGCCCCTTCCCAGCTGTTGCTGGCTGGGCTGTTGCTGGTGAAGCTGAGGGGGCTACTGGGACAACTGTGGTCTTCTTCCTATCTGCCGCCAGCTGCGGGCGACATATGGGTGCAGCTGGCAGGCGCTCTTCCAGTACGGCCAGGCGGGCACTTATTATGGTGCCCATCGTGCTGATGAGTCTCGCCTCGAGCTCCTCCACGTTAAAGGCCGGTGGCTGTGAAGCAGCCGGAGGCGGCGCTCTAATGGCCTCAGACATTTCAGTCCGCATCGCCGAGAATTCCTGACGATGGGCCTTCAGCTCCGTCTTGAGTCCATCTACCTCTTTGCGGAGACGGTCGTTATCACGCCGTAAACGACGAACCTCCTCTTCCTCCGTTCTGGAAGTTAGAACCTCCACTATTTCCAGAAAGGCGGCGGCAGAATCCTCCAGCCGCTTAACAAATGGCCCCTGGAGGTGTCCCGACTTTTTTGCCACATCGAGGACGGTAGAGGCTTGGGTACCCGCTAGGGCTCGCAGCTTTTCTGGAGACAAGTCCTCAGGGTTGGGCTTGCGCGCAGTTTGCTCCACCTCTGAGTCCGCAGTTGCTATCAGTGCCGGTTGGTCGGCAACCTTCTGGAAGGCGCGTGAGCGGAGGATTTTATTAAACTCCACTTCACGTGCCTTTTCCTTCTGACGACGGAGTTCATGTCTGGCGACTTTTCCACCTCCGCGTGCTCCACGACGAGGAACTGGTCCGGTCTTAGCCAACTGCCGTTCTTCCGTCTCGGTATCGTAATCGGGATCCGTGCCGGTTCCTCCCAGTTTCCGTTTTTCGGATGTCCGACTACCGTCAGATTCTTCATCCGAAAGCAAAGCCAAGGTCGTTATTTGGCCCTGAAGAGGGCCGTTTTTACACAGGCCGAAGCCTGCGGAGTGAGTTTTGCCCCCCCTCCAGAATACGAGGGGCAGGACGCCGCCGAGGCGACGCCGAGGGATTCTCCAGCCTCAGAGAGACCGGTACCCTCCTGGGGTAATTTCTTTTTGGACCCACTCATTGTGTGCTGTTTTGCCTCGGCACCGAGCTCTCTTTTATTTGAAAGGGGGTGAGTTCCCCCTTTGGATTTTTTATAGAGGTTGTCTCCACGCGGCCCCCGAAGCGGCCCTCGTCCCCGACGCCTACGGGTCGGGATTGCGAGTTGATCGGCGGCCCAGTAATATTACCGGACCACCGCTCCCACCGACAGCATCCCTCGCGAGACGCCGTCAGGGCTCCCTCCAGGCTGGCCCGTTAGGGCTCCACCGAGGTTGTGCCGCTCTTTGTCTGGCCCCTCCCCTCAGAACTTTCCGGTATGGGTAACCCTATCCGGTATAGTAACGGAGGATCATAAGGGCACGCAAACCCCCCCACCACGGCAAGGTGGCACCCATACGAACCCCTATTATAAGGAGCGGGGGGCAACATGTACGATGTTAATCCCATGACTTCGGGAAGTACCTGCCCAAAGTTTTTATGATCATCAGTCAGTGTGTGAATAAGTGAGTGACGAAATTTGGTTATTTTAGATATTAATAAAATCAAGAAGTAAGTAGTAAGTATAACAGCTATTCATTTAAAACTGGGCATATTTGATAAGTGTACTCTCTTATCGTCATAAATCCTAAAAAAAAATACCTACTTTCTAGCAGTATCGAGACCAAAATCTAGAATGAAAATGAATATTCAGTTTTTTTTTTCTTTTTTAGGGCACCCGAAATACGCGTACTAGGGCCTACATAAGAACTTCAATTCAATTCAATTCAATTCAATCAATTCAATTCAATCATTTATTCAGCAAATTGGCCACATAGGGGCACTTTTACACGTCAGAAAAGAATTTACTAGCGCTTCCTAGACCCATTGCTTGAGAAGAAGCGCCGCAACAAACTCAAGCAGAAGGCCTTTTTTCAAAATTTACACAGTTATAACATTTACATTACATGTATAAAATATACATATCGGTACGTACTACAATTACATTGAAGGGATGTATAGTCCCTAACTTAAACTTAAATCTAAGATCTTAGAGATGTAGTCTCCAAGGGTCCATAAAAAAAAAAAAAAAAAATTATGGAGATGGCCTCCATTGTCAAATAAATATAAATTCCATAGATGTCGACAGTCTCAAAATGTCAATAAATAATGAAATACATCATGTATAAAAGAGTTCATTAATACATGTCAATAAGAACATGATGAGGTCTCTCGCTTAAAATGTTTGACTTAGTAATATATTTAAAGCTAATGATTATTTTTAAACGTCCTTGCAAGCATGAACAGACCGGACCCCACAGACAGCACCCGTTCACGAGCGTGACGCGTATCTCAGCCATCGCCTCCCTCAACCATTTCTTAGGGAAGGTGGCGACCAACTTTATAAAAAGCTATTTTGCTGAAATATGCTAGTTTCTGAGAATTAGAGCAATAATTGAACAATAGGTACATTGAAGGCAACATATTCGAAGATTTCAGGTAGACGAATCACAAAACATTTCGCGGTCCGCGATTTTTGCAAACGAACATCCCTTCAGCGCCTGTTCTATAAAAACTGAAACGGTTTGAAAACATGTTTATTTGTTTAGCTGTATCAAATACGTTTACCTATGGAAGTTTTTATAGCGGAAATAATTTCGATGATGATGTCAGGTTTTACCTGCAAGCACTTTGGCACCTGGCGAAGGTTAATTCAGGTACCGAAATTGACGGTAAGTACGGAAAAAGTCTTGATCTGTTTTGGATTTTGGAGTATTTTAGTGATCCATTATGTTTAAAGGATGGAAAAGAATCTTATTATGGTCATTTTTAATCCCTGCATTGAATGCCGAATTCATTCACAAAAATATTTACCAACTTTTCTTAACCTTCTTTTATTAACCTTCGCCAAATGCCAAAGTGCTTGCAAGTAAAAGCTGACATTGTCATCGAAATTATTTCAGCCACAAATTTTTTAATAGGTAAATGTATTTGATACGGCTAAACAAATAAACATGTTTTCAAACCAATTTTTTTTTATAGAGCAGGCGCTGAAGAGATGTTCGTTTGCAAAAATCGCAGACCGCAAAATGTTTTGTGATTTGTCTACGTGAAAACCTGAAACCTTCGACTAATTCTCAGAAACTATGCATTCAGTAAAACAGCTTCTTAAAATAGAAGGCATCTGCGAAGTACTTCAAGGATGTGTGTGAAGTCCCCGTGTTGGGTCAGCGTGGGGACTTAGCCTTTGGGCTATAGAGAGGGTTTGCCCTCTCGTGATGAAAGGAGGCCTGTGCCCAGCAGTAGGCCGTAAATAGTCTGTTGTGGTGGTGGTGCTAGACGCGCGCGCGCGGCAACATGGCATTTTATAAATTCGAGGGTTTCAGGTAGACGAAAAACAAAACATTTCGCGCTCCACAAATTTTGCAAACGAACATCCCTTCAGCATCGGCTAGAGCTGACCTTATTATTCAAAAAGGTCATGCATAATAGATTATCCATAATAGACTATGCATGACCTTTCTGAATAATAAAGTAAATACTTAGGGTTATCTTGAGGACGAAAACGAATATAAAAACAGCCATGGCCTAAAATTGTCAGAACAATGTTGTCTCTACTGATGTTAGGGTGTGTGTGCCTCACAAGTCTAGTGTCCTGTATAGGTCCTGATTCGTGCATCGGAGCTGGTTCATGTACGGGGCAGTTTTCGGGATGGGGGATAGCAACGTGTAGTGGAGCTAATTCCTGTTCAGGAGCACACAGCGGTAGCGGTCGGTACACTTGCACCGCAGAGAGTTCGTGCAGCGGACCATATTCGGGAAGCGGAAATGGGACATGCACGGGACCTTTTTCATGTGTAGGACGCTTAAGTGGCGGAGGTGCGGCTTCGTGTACTGGAGCCAACTCTTGCAAAGGAGTCCAAAGCGGCAGAGGCGTAGGTTCGTGTACTGGAGCTGATTCTTGCAAAGGAGCCCGAAGCGGCGGAGGCATAAGTTCTTGCACTGGAGCCGGTTCGTGTTCTGTTGCGGACTCAGGCAATTGTAACTCGTGTTGTTCAGCCGCAAATTCATGTAGTTAAATGAATAATTTCGTCATTATAGGGTGTGATTTATTGAGGAAATAAATATTTCTAAAATGCTGAACTGTGTTTAATTATTTGTAAGTAAATATCTAAATCATATCATTTCGGGGTTTAACTTCACTAATGACGCTTCATCCATACAAACTTTCATCCCATATTTCACCCCTTTACCGAAGGTAAAATTGTTAAAAAAGTAATTGACCAATGACCATTATAACATTTCGATCGTTTAACTTCAAAGGCCCATCGGTCAATTCAAATTCAAATTCAATCATTTATTCAGCAAATTGGCCACATAGGGACACT